>JAUOBV010161967.1:0-12333 GCA_032360425.1 Rubia occidens | reverse complement strand
TCTAGGCTTATATTCACCATTGCATGCTTAGACGCTTGGAAATATCCCTCTTCTCTGTGGACGACCCCGACTTGCCACTAGCTACGTAGTTTTAGTTAGTAAGCATTTAGGGCTTATAAATTACATCTTTAAGAGGTACAACGACGACCTCCCACATGGTACTTCTACTGCTGAATTTAGCTTCAATAAAAGTCATTTCCTTAATTTGATAAGTTCTAGGCTGCCATTGCTTATTTTGAACTATCTTGAGCAGGAAATCATTTTATATCCAGAATATAGGGATATACTTGTCTGGAAATTATCTGAAAATGGTGTTTTCTCTCTTAAGTAAGCATATGTTTTACTTAGACAAAAAAAGGATGTGGTTCCATCTTTTAAGCATCCATGGTCTAAATTGCTACCTCGAAAGATAAGTATTTACAACTAGAAGGTATTAAATAGGTTGATTGCTATGCCTGACATATTATAAGACCTGTCTTTCAAACTTTCCTTAAAATGTGTTTTCCGAGAGCATGAATCTGATGATATCCATCATTCCTTTAATTCTTGTAGATTCATTCAGAATTTATGGAACCATAAGAACTTAACCTTTAACCTGCCGAATCATGATTTTGTGTATCTTTCGTACGGGTTCTTTTTCTATTGGTCCATAGATGTTAAAGATTCTAAAATTGATCAATTGATTCGCATTCTTCCATGTATAGTAACTTGGTTTATATGGTGTGCTAGAAATGGATTTTTACATGAATCCATAAAACCTAACACTATGCAGATTATTAAGAAAATTATAACACAGTACCAAGACATACTCCATGCTCATAATTTACATCTCAAATGTTCATTTCAAGGAAATATGCCTGTGTTAGTGAAACTAACTTAAATGTTAAGGAAGAAGAGGAGATCTAGTGAGATTATCCATTGCGAATTCCCTGAGAAATGTAAACTCAACACTGACGGATTTGCCCTTGGAAATAGAGATGCGGGAGCTGGTATTATAGTCAGAAACCAACAAGGTTAGATCCAGCTAGCAGCGACAAGGTATCTTGGACAAGGCAATAGCCTACTGGCTGAAATTAAAGCATTGGAGCATGGTCTAGAGCTGTTATTACAACATAGTCTTTCTTCTCTCCAAATTGAATGTGACTTTTTGATTCAGGTGAAAATAATTAGAAGAGAGTTCAGAATTCCGTGGCACTCTATGTCTTACATCAGAAATATATGGAAACTCTTGAACAATTTGGATTATACAATTGCCCATATTTATAGAGAGACTGATAGTGTGGCGGATTCCCAGAAAAACTTGCAAGTTCATCAAAGGTACACCACTATTTTCCTAATATTTCTAGCATGCCTAGAAATATTAAGGGATTAATAAACTTAGATTCTTTATATTTTCCTTATATTCCAATCTCTTACAATTTTCTTTGTAGAAAAGATACTGCTTGCCTTATTGTGTATGACAGGTACAAAGAGGATGTTCGAACAAAGGATGGTTGCTACAATGTTTCAAGGCACAAGTCATATGGAAGCATGAGGAGGAAGCTGCTGGCTTGCTTAGTTTTAAAGGGCTGGCAACCAAACAGATTTTATAGTGAATTACTTCTAGGGAAGTAATTTGAAATGGGTTATTACGGAAGGTCACCTCTTTTTGTCAACAAGGGTGGAGGCAAAAAAGTG
The DNA here is from genome assembly GCA_032360425.1 of Rubia occidens. NCBI lineage: Eukaryota > Viridiplantae > Streptophyta > Magnoliopsida > Gentianales > Rubiaceae > Rubia > Rubia occidens. The sequence goes on along the minus strand of JAUOBV010161967.1, from coordinate 10,656 downwards.
GAAGGCCATTCTAGACCTCGTCTATGGGATTATGACATTTATTTTTGCTAACACTTAGGTGGAGACAAAAAAAGGTTTCCAAACTAGTGCCACTATTTGCCTTTATCTAGTTATTACACTGGATTAGCTTGTATAACTTTGAAAGGCTTGTGCTATGATTATTATATTTATTTACAATCCAACGTCAACATACAGACCTCTACTAAAATTCAAGCATGAAGAATAATGACCTTGATGATTATTCGCCTAGTATCATCTAATAGCTCGAAGAAGAGTGTCTCTAATGAACAGGTTTGTGCCACTAAGAAATGTTCCAAAACCCTTTGGGGACAGGGCCTTGGTCATCTATTTTTTCGAGTAGTTCATGTGCCACTCTTCTCCATAGCACCTCAACACAACATGAGTCATGTCATTTGACAGGTGTTCTATGATGTGCCTGGGGCTGTAATGAATTATAAACCAAAAATATAGTTAATATATGCACTCATCAACAAAAAAATGTTAAATGAAAATTAAAATACTTGTGTAACATGTAGGATTTACCATTTTTGGATTAATCCCAAAGTTTTGGTGCTTTAAGGTGCAGCTTAAATATAAATTATATCTTCAGAAAAGTAATATTATGAGTAATCTTAATCTTAATCACTCGCGATCTATAGATGTCAATGAAATTACACTAAATAAATAATAGTATAATTAACCTAATAAAAATAAATGTAAAAAGCTGAACATAATTAATCGCTCACCTCAATAAAGGGAACGACTAGTTGAACTGTCATTGTCAGCTATGATTCCTGAATTTCATAGCACACAAGTGAAATATCGGTAGTAATTATAATTTTTTAAAACACAATGAGTCACTGGGATTTGTAAGGAAACTAATAGTGTGTGACATCGACCGTGGTTCACAAATGTTGTCAGTTAGACCAACTGCACCATGACCGACATCACAACTAATATACACATACATACGACGTCAGCCTGTAGTCGGTTTAGTCGACACCACAACCTACTTCTGACTAATTATGCATTCAAAATAAACCCTAAACCACTATTAATGACCGATATGAAAGTTCAACTCTAATTACTAGTCGGTAAGACCGATAGGTAAACGGCTGGCGAGCGACGCCACATTTATCTGGAAATTCTAACAACTGATTCAATATATATATATATATATATATGTGTGTGTGTGTGTGTGTGTGTGTGTGTGTAACAACTCTAACACACAGAACAATCCATATCAATGAATATTATCATTCAATAACAATCATAACGGGAAGTTGACATAAAAAATAAACAAAGTTCACAAACCTTGATTCCTTACAAATTATGAATATAATTTAACAAAAAAACATAGAACATATAAGTAATTCAAGTTGGAATTTAGAAACTAAATGCAGAAGACATACCTTTTAGGTGAGGGAAGGAGATTGGTTGGGAACCCTTTGGAATTAGAAGGGAAAATAAACAGTTTGAACTAAGATGATGACTGACGTAGGTCATATTCAGGCTGGGCCAACATTTTTTTGGACCGCTAGCATAAGAATATAACCTAGTGAGTAAGCCCAACTTTGTTCCTGGATTTAATAATTATTTACCCATGCGTAACACAAATATTTAAATTGGTCAATCCGGTTCATTTTGTATTTGAAGCTGAGGCACAATTGACCTAACAAGACTAAATTCGGTTCACGTTATATTTAAATTTGTCAATCATTTAATAAATAAATTATTTTTTTTGTTTGAAAATGATTGAAACATTTTTTCGATGTACAAGTATAGTTTAATTTTGCATATGAAAGTAATTTTAAAAATTGGTTTTAATGGTAGGTTTAAAAATTGAGACAACCAATACATATGTAAATAAAAAATTATTAGTGAATTGAATCTAACAAAAATTATATTATAAATTAAATATTCTCAAGAACAACTATTCCCAAAAACAAAATTGAACAAATTTTCCAAACAAAAATTATTTTATTTTTGTTCCAATCAAAATTATAATTAATTAAGTAGTAAAACTCATGAAGCTCGCAGAATGATGATCTTGAACATTATGGGGCCTGAAACTATCTAATAACTTGAAGAAGGCCGTGTCGCCTCAATGAACAGATTGTTGCTACTAAGAAACTTCCCAAAATCCTTTGGGGACATGGCCTTGATCTTCCTGTTCCCCGAGTAGTTCATTTCTAATCTTCTGTGGCACCTCCGGGGTGTTCTGACTTAGTAGGTGTGCTACCATGTCGCTGTGGATGTACCAAATCATAAAAAATAAATACAATTAGTATATATGCATTGATACAAAAAAAAGTTAAATGACAATCAAATCACATATAGGAATTACCATAGTGGGGTTGATTCCAAAGTTCTGTTTTTTCAAGGTGTAGCTGAAACGGGATTTATCCACTGACATGGTGTAGTGGTCCTCATCAATAACTGTAGGCCCTGGGGTCATTTTCTGCGCCCGAATTGATGAACCATTGCCAGTCATTACTCCTGAATTTCATAGAAAAAAACAAAACATGTGTATTAATTGATTTTTTTGGCAAAAGTACATCGAGTTGATGGGATTTGCAAGAATACTCACACTGTTCGACATTGACCTCGGTTCGCACTTACATTCGATGAGGAGGACAAGTACGAAAAGCTGACCGACATCATCACGATGCCAAGACTGAGAGGTGACCGATGCCTCATTTCAAATGCCAATTTTAACAACTAAGAATAACTAAAAAGAAATGTCGACGTCAGTCATCCCTCTCTAACAATGAGTAATAATCTAGTGGTAACTGACTCCACATGCATAGGAAAATCCTATTAACACATTCATATTTACAAAAGAATCAAACCCACAAAACAACCCTAAACATGAATTTTATCATTAAAGAACAATCAGAATAGTAACTTAACAGAAAACATGAAAAAATCACAAATTCCGATTCCAAACAAATAATAAAAAAGACAAACAATGACGAAAATACTTTGAACACCAAAACAACTTTGGACCAGAAAATAATTCAACAAGAGTATAGAAACATTAAAAAGACACATTTGTATGAGAGAAGAAGACGGAGAAACCTTTGAAATTAGGGGGAAAGTTGAATATTTTTATGTTTGAATTGATTCTGACACACACAGATGTTGTGAAATGACGTCAGTTTGAACCATGGAAAAATTCACCACGAATTTGTGACGTCGGTCGCCGTGTTGGTAAGACAGACATGAGAAATTTAAATGGCCGATGTTGGTTCTATTAACTATGGGCCTAACTTTTTTCCGGCCCATTAGCATAAAAAATTAACAAATTAGCTCACGTTTGACCAAACAGGAATAAAGGACTTTTTAAATAATAGTTAAAAGTATATAAGAAAATAAAATATAAAATAAAATATATTAATGAAACTTTAATCTCAGTATAAATGAGATATAACATTACAACATTTCTTTAAGTTTCTTATACTTTTATAAAGTTTGATTACTCCTTCTTGATGAACATAAGAAAAATCGTTCAGTACTTGTAATAAAAAACAAAGATAAAAAGAAGAAAAAAAGAATACAATCAAGTCTAAAATTTATGATAATGATTGAAATAGATAAAGTGAAAGTTGTACAAATAATATATTTCTTTAAAGGTTTTGCTGAAAATTTGTCTAGTATATATATTAACAACAAACATACAATTAATTATTTTTAAAATGCATAGAAAATTAGGACTTTTAAGCATCGAAAGGTTGGTTCCGTGGTGGCACGTGCCCCCAGTGCTCCCATCCTAGATCTGCTATTGCATGTATGTCAGTTTACAAAAGAAGTCAAACCACGGTTGACCGAACTAGATTAAAGGTCAAAACGTTTGGCATGTATGTCGGTTTACAGAATAACTCAAGAAATGGTTGACTTGATTAGATTCAAGGTCGAACCTTTCAACATGTATGTCAGTTTAAAGAAGAAATCAAGACACAATTGACTATACACGATTTAAGGTAAAACATTTTGGCATGTATGTCAGTTTATAGAATAAGTCAAGTCATGGTTTACCAAAAAAGACAAAGGTCAAACCTTTTTCCATGTATGTAAGTGTAGTTAACACGAGTGAAGGTCAAACTTTCGGGCATATATATCAGTTTGCAAAAGAAGTCAAGCTACGGTTGACCAAAGAAGACCCAAGGTCAATTTTTTAGCATGTATGTAAGTTGACCTAACACGAGTAATAGTCAAACCTTTGGGCATGTATGTCTGTTTAAAAAAAGTCAATCCACACTGGCCTAACAAGACTAAAGGTCAAACCTTTTGCCATGTAAGTTTGTTTACAATATAAGTCAAGCTAGGTTGACCAGACCAAAGGTTGAACCTTTCAGCATGTATTTCAGTTGACCTAACACAAGTAAAGGTGGATCCTTTCAGCATGTATGTTAATTTAAAAAAGAAGTCAAGCCGCAATTGGCCTAATAAGACTAGTGGTCGAACCTTTTGGCATATAAGTATATTTACAAAAGAAGTCAAGCCACAGTTGACTTAACATGAGTAAAGGTCGAACCTTTTGGCATCTATGTCAATTTAGGAAAAAAAGCTAAGCAATGATTGATCTAAGAAGACTAAAGGTCGAACTGTTTGTCATATAAGTATGTTTACCAAAGAAGTCAAGTCTTGGTCAAGCAAAGAAGACCAAAGGTCAAACATTTTAGCATGTATGTTAGTTTACATAATAAGTCAAGCCAAGGTTGACCTAACGCAAATAAAGATCGAACGTTTTGGCCTATATGTCAGTTTACGAAAGAAGTCAAGCCACGGTTGACCTAACACGAGTGAAGGTCGAACCTTTTGGCATTTTTGTCAATTTAGGAAAGAAGTCCAGCTACGATTGTACTTAGAAGACTAAAGTTTGAACCTGTTGGCATCTACGTTAATTTAAGAAAGAAGTCAAGCAACGGTTGAGCTAAGAAAACTAAAGGTCAAACCTTTGGGCATGTATGTGAATCTAAGAAAGAAGTCAAGCCACAGACCTTACACGAGTAAAGATCGAACCTTTTGGCATCTATATCAGTGTTAGAAAGAAGTCAGGCCATGGTTGAACTAATAAACTAAAGGTTGAACCTTTTGGCATCTATTTCATTTTAAGAAAGAAGTCAAGCAACGGTTGAGCTAAGAAGACTAAAGGTAAAAAAATTTGGAATGTATGTTGGTTTAGAAAAGAAGTCAAGTCATGGTTGATTTAACAACACTAAAGATCGATTCACATGTATGTCGGTTTACAAAAAAGGTTAATCCACAGTTTACCTAACACGAGAAAAGGTCTAACTAATTTCTGTCTACCTCAGTTTAGAATATATTTTGGGCACAGTAGATCCACGTTGAGTACAAGTCAAACCTAATTTTGGTAAAATTTAGGTTGTGTCGTAGGAACCTTGTGTCATTGCAAGGTCTATCGGTTAAACTGAAAAACTCCTCATCTCAGTTTTAATCAAAAAACACCTCCACATCTCATATGCTCCAACTCTCCATCCACAACACTTTCCCAAAACTTTCCATTGACACCATAGCAACAATTGAAGTGTAAAATGAAATGGCTCCTTCAATCGGCCACATGTACTAGAGGGTGGATCATCTCCGGGTGCAAATTGAGGTTGTTTTCATCCATTACATGTTCAAAATGCAATTGTATTGGTGAAATTATTTTTATTTTTTAATGAAAGAAATCTTAAATTTCTTCATGATTGTGTTACATGTTATTTAGTCTATAGTTTTGATTTTGTTGAAATAGTGTCATGTATAACTAATGAGAAGTACTAGACATAGATTAAGGTTATTTTAGGCAAGAATATTATTTTCTCATGAACATAGTAGAAATGTGCGACATCGGTCACATGCATCCGGCTCATGCGATAGCATAATTAAGTGTATGATGTGCACCATTATACATGCGTTAGCCGATGAATTTAACACATTTATTATCATCTTTTGTTTGGTTGATTGTTAGTTTTAGTTAGGCTTGCACAAAAAAAGGGTTTAGATGGTCATTATTGGTTTTCTTATCTAAATCCCGAGTTTTATAGACTTAATTGAAGCAAATGGACACTTTGTATTCACGAGCACCTAGATCTTCCTCTTTAATCTCATTAGTAGTTTGCTTTTGAGTGCTTTTACATTATCTTTCGTAGAATGCTATCCGCGAGGGTGGTAATAGATATTTGAAGGGCATTCGCAAGGATGGTAGTAAATTGAAGTCCAGGGACTCCAAAGTATGGTAGTAGATGGAATTGTGACCAAAAAGGTAGATTCGAAGTTCAAGAAGGCCAAGGAAGAAATTGAGGGATCGTTGTTTGAGGTTGCACAAATTTCAGGGAAAATCTGAGAAGAATTATCCCTTGAGGTTGTCACCATTGGATTTTCCTTCTCGAGCGCTATAAAATCCAATACAAGAAATCCCAAATCGGATCAACGGTTTACCCATAGCGGAGTAAACAAGTTAGCCAAGCGAACCAGCCACGTCCGGCACAGACCACACGAGGCCGGCACGAGGCCAAACCTAGCATTGCCTGTACCAAGTGACATGAACTGTGTCAGGGAGACTTGGCACGACCTGTTCCACCCAACATGATTCGTGTTAATTTCCAGCACGGACGGTGCCCGTTTCGGCTGGCCTTACACTCCAGGTCACTTTTTCACTCCAAAAATTAACTAAGTATAGGAGCGAGATGTTCTACTATACACGACCCACACCGTTTGAAGACACAAATGCCAAGAACATCCCACGGGGTGTAAATAATAACGCAGAACGCAACAAAATACTGAGAAAAATCAGGTTCCAACCGACGAGGTGCGCCAAACGATGTGGAACGCGGATCAGAAGGAGCAAAAATAGAGTGACGGCCGACGGCCCACGCTGGTACAAGGCCAAGGACGGTGGCCCGCATTGGCATAAGGCTACAGCCTATGCCAAGGCTGGCATTCTGCATTAGCATGAGGCTACCTCAGCCGGCACGGGCCGTACCACGCGCCACCCTTGTTCCCATTGTGGCATCTAGGGGTTTTGAACATTTTTGGGACTATTTTTAGGGCCAATTCCCTACTACTATATATATGGACCTATGACTGCTAGAGTTTAAGTTTAGGCTCATTTTTAGATCTTAAGAGTAGGCTAGAGAGAAAATACTCTTCCTTCGCTCTAGGTTGTTTTCTTTTCTTTTACCTAAGAAGCGTTAAATCCAATGAAATACTCGGGTTCAATGCTTAGGGATTAGGGATCTAACTTAGGGATAATATTTGTGTTCATGTGTTAGTTTTCATTTTGTGAGATTTCGAGATCTACGTATTTCTATGTGTTTTGTGATTATGATGTTGACTTGTTCTTGATATTCTTGTGAATTGCATGATTTTCACACTTTTTTGGCACACAACTAAGTCTACTTTCATGTTGGTGCACTATTGCTACTCCCCAGTTAAGGAAACCTAGATGCGGTTGGGATGCGATAGTCCATAACTAGGCGTGTGCACGAAGGTTACCACTGTTAACCAACACGATCAACCATGCATCTACTTAGCCAATCAAAGAGGTTCGAAGGGTTGCGGGTAGAGACAGAGTAGGTAGCAAACTAGGTTTATCTTGTTGATCCTTGATGTCGTCGATAAGATGGCTACTTCCTTTTCCTTTGTAGGCTTAGGGGTAGTTCGTTCGTGGTGTTCTGTCCAGGACTTAATCGAATGGGGGAGAAACAGACCTGCGAAATGTGCTATGGCCGTTGTTGCAGTCTCCTAGGTTCGGAGGTGAGACTGATGGAAGATTTTATACATACACCTCTATGTGACAGATAAGGGGGAAGTTTTGATCAATGTCTGCACCATGTGACACAAACACTAGAATAGGGTTAAGTTCTTGTACTTGACCAAATTAATGATCAAAATAACATCAACCATGTTACAGAAATATTCCCCGAGTGCTTGTTTATATTGTTTATTTTATTAATTGCATACTAGTAGTTGATAGTTGAAAAATCCCTCCTCCCCAATGGTTATTTTCAAAACAAAATTTATTCCTAACATGTGGTCGGATTGACGACCCGACCGCAGTTGTGTTTAGTAGATTACTTGATTCCTAACATCTCCGTGGACGACCCCGGGCCACCATCTACCATTATTTGTAGTATATTAGTAGGAATGGGAGAAACATATAAAATTCTTATCTTTGACAAGACCCTCTAAGTTTAGTAGTTCTTCAGTGAAAAGTTATTTTTAACGATGCTCAAAAGGGGGCAGATCAACGGGGTAGGAAGAGTGACATGGCTCGTGCTATGTTATTGAGTAAAATGAGGTTTTGGCCGATGGAACGCGCCAAACAACACAGGATGCAGATCATAAGAGCAAAATGGAGTTCCGGACGACAGCCCGTACCGGTTGACACGGACAGTTCCAACACAAAAGGGCCGATCTGTGCCATGATCGATGGAGCGTGCCAGCATGAAGCCACAGGTCATGCCACGTTCGACGGCCCGCGCTAGCATGAGGGGGTGTCATCTTGCAAGGAACGTGTTATACCAATCCCCGTGTCGTTTGCGGTTGCTAGGGTTTTTGGCCATTTCTTAGGCATTTTTCAAGGCCTAATTCCCTACTACTATATATATGGACTCTTGTCTACTAGGGTTTAAGTTTATGCCACTTTTCATCTACTAGAGTAGGTTAGAGAGAGAAAATACTCTTCCTTCTCTGTTGTTTATTTTTGTTTCTTCTCTTTATTTTTCTTTTGCCCAATTTTTTTGGATCCAATGAAATACTTAGGTTCAATGCTTTGGGAGTAAGGAATTAACTTAGGTATTATATTTGTATTCATGTATTAATGTTTACTTTTTGAGATTTCCTAGATTAACTTATTCTATGTGATTTGTGGTATTTTTTGGCTTGTTCTTAATGTTTATGAATTGTATGATTTTCACACTTAGTTACCAAACACCAAAGTCTACTTTCATGTTACCGCAATATTGATACCTCCAGAGAAGGGAAACCTAAATTCACTTGGGGTAACGATGGGTTCGGATCCACGTCAATATGTGCACGTAGGTTGTCATTGTTAACATTACGATCGACCATGCACTAGTAAGCCAAAAAGTTAGTCCGGAGGGTAGCAGGTAGAGATAGATTGAGTAGCAAACAAGTGTTATATTTGCAACCCTATAGTCATCGATAAGGTTCTTAACCCCCTTTGCCCTTTTAGGTCTTGGGATAAGTACATGTGGTGTAGTGTCCGAGACATAATAGCAAGGGGGTGACTCAGATTTGCATGGTAGGCCGGGTTGTCGTTGCACTCCCCCAATTACGGAGGCGGTGCTGATGGAAGAATACGTGAAAGGTATGGATAAGTAACCCACCCCCTTCTGGCATCGCTAATTAATTGACCTTGGGAGATGCACCAATAACTGAGAGAGGAGACTGGAGTATTAAGGGTCAAAAATAGATATTTATATTTTGGTCCTGTTCCTACTACTACAATACCAAAAATGGTAGATTGTGGAAATTTTTGGGGCCGTCCACAGAGATGTTAGGAATATAATAATTAACTAAACACAACCGTGATCAGGTCGTAAATTCGACAACGTGTTAGGAATGAACATTTTTGTGAAAACAGTCATTGGAGGGGATTTGTACTAACAAATATTAGCATGAAAATGATCACAAGAATTAACAATATAACTAACACTCGGGGAATATTTGCGTAACATTGTTAATGTATTTTTGATTATCAATTTCATCAAATACAAGTAGTGAACCCTATTCTAGTGTTTGTGACATATATTGCAGATAATGGTAAAATACCCCCTACTTGTCACATAGAGGTGCACGTATTAAATCATCCATCAGTCTCGCCTCCGTAAATAGGAGAGTGCAACAAGGGCAACTCATTGTGCAGGTCTGATTTTGTCTCGTGCGATTATGTCCTGGGCAAAATACTATGAATGCACTACCCCTAGGCCTACAAAGACAAGGGAACTAGGCATCTTATTTATGGCTATAGGATCAATAAGATAATCCTAGTTTTCTACTTAATCTATCTCTACCCACAACACTTCTAACTACAAAGTCGGTTAACTAAAGCATAGTCGACTGTGACGATTAACAAAAATAACCTTCATGCACACACCCAAACGGTTCTGGAATATCGTCACCCCAAGCGCATCTAGGTTTCCTTCCCTGGGGGGCAGAAATAGTACAAAAATATGAAAGTAGACTTAGGTGTGTTCTAACAAAGTGTGACAATCATGCAATTCACAATAATTATAAGAACAAGCCAACATAATAATCACAAAACACATAGAAATAGATAGATAAAAAATCATAAAAAAATGAACATTAATACATTCATGTTCTCCAAGTAAGATCCCTACTCACTCAAAATTGAACCCAAGTACATCATTGGATTCAACATTTTTGGGCAAAACAAAAAAAAGATGAAAAGAAAGAACCTAGAGAGAAGAAAGAGTATTTTCTCTTTCTAGCCTACTCTTGAGATCTAAAAATGAGTATAAATTTGAACCCTTGTAGACAAAGGTGGGAGGTCGTCGCAGTACCTCTAAAAGATGTAATTTATAATCCCTATTGCTCACTAAATACAACTAAGTAGATAGTTTGGCAAGTCGGGGTCGTCCACAGAGAAGAGGGATATTTCCA
>JAUOBV010161860.1:0-12334 GCA_032360425.1 Rubia occidens | reverse complement strand
TAAGACAAGAGGTATGAACCCCCCACAGTGATCGCTGATGGGTCTTTGTAGCTTAGTTGTCCCTTTGAACCTAGATCTTGGGATCTCCCTTCACATAGGTTAGGTGTCCACGCATATAACCCACCATTTATTGGACTTAGTCCTATTCCTTTCAATGAGTTCTCAACTAACTCTCGATTCAATTTATTCGTCAAGAAATTTGTTCATTATTTTTGTCAAAGAATCACAACCCTTATCACATTAACCTTACGCAGTCAACATCGATAATTATCGTGGAGAGCAGTTGTCTAATGGCATAGTGTCCATTTCAAGACATGTCACCATCGATATAGTTTTACGCTACACCAGTAGGCATACATGTGTTTAGGTCATCCTTGGGTATCCACAACTAAGTGGCATAGCTTCCCCCAAAATTGTCCAACACAATGGACTTAGATACCTTTATGAATCTAGCAAGAGAGAATAATTTCTCTACACAATTCAAGACATATCCACGAGTCTTTTCCAAAGATCATTTCTGGTTTACTTGTGTATCATTTTATTTTTCATCATATACAATGTCTAATGTACTTTGCAATAAGTACTTCAGGCTTTCAAGTTTCAATGACTCTTGAGTTCTCTCCTTAGGAGACACCTCAACTCACAAGTTTAGAGCCATTCCATTGAATACGACATATCTCCAATAGACTCAATCGTCGTATCAATTTTTCCATCAATGAGAAAATCATCAATCCAAAGACATAAATGACTTGGTCATTTTTCGTGTCCCTTGGCGTATATGTCTTCATCGAACTAATTGATTCAATATCATTGGCTAAACAACAATTAGTTTGGTCAAATGATGGGTCGTTTAGAAGCATTGAACTTTTCATATTGCTCTATTCATATTTTAATATCTAAATCTCCAAATAACCATTTAGGTCCTTTAGATGTGCTTCTAAATTTCATAAAGCATCGATATCGGGTACCATCAACCTTGGACTTATTCTCACGTCTAGAGAACACCCATCAAGTACACAAATATACTTACTAATTGTTGAAATCTACTAGTGCTCTAGTAATTTGTACTCATGAGGTAGATCAATCTCTCCATTGATCATCGCTTTCCACAAACATCATTTCATGGAATCTCGTATCATTCGTTGGTTTATCTTCGATCACTAACGATTCCATCTATAAAATCTTAAGTCCCTTTAAGATAAATCAGGATCTCTATCGAAAATTTCTACAAAATACACTTTACATCAAGATGTATTTCTAATTTCTATATCTTATTTCTTGTGAATTTCAAGAAATTGATAGCACTATTAACACTGTGCACATCTAATAAAGATATTGTTTAAGTATTTCTTTTACCACCTTTGCAATACACTAACCCCCAAATTCGAAAGAACTTGAAGGATGACACTATGAGGATTTTTATTTTCCTCCTTCTTGGGTTATCTTATTGGAAAGATTGCCAACCAACGTAAAGGCTCCCCCACATCGCTTTGATAATTTCTAGCGATTTCGTTCAACCACTACATTTAGTTGGCGTAAGTTCATAAGAGTGACCTTGCTAAAAATCCTACATTCTGAATCACATTCACCAAAGGATTCTACATATCCGCTGTCATAGCCATATATAAGCAAAAAATGGTTTCTAAGCATATCATAAGTGGGTTCGTTAAGTTTACGTCTACCACTTTGGAAAATATTATTTTGTCCACCTCAGTGACTTGTACAAGTCTCGTTTGTTCAAATTTGAATCAAATGCCAAGGTCTTACCCAAAAATTTATTTTAGGGATAGTTCCTTTCAAAATCATAACGCTACAGTGTATTTTATTGTGGAAGTCTCTCTTATTCCTTCAACATTTCTGGAATTAGAGATGACTAAACTTCCCAATCTCAATTAACCATTCATCACATCATGATTACAATCACAACCAATGTAGTATCAAGTAATCAAGGATTCAGTTGACTATCCAATTTAAGGATTTCTTCGATATCCCTTATGGCGCGGATTTTCCCAATTCTATAGGGTACAATGTGAGTTTTCTAACTCCACACAAATCTCATACTCCCATATTTAAGCCAAATTTAAGTACAATGCACTTCACTTCCAGACTTACCAAATCAAGTTTGAGTGCCTTCGTGCTCAAAACACATTCAAGCCAGTTGCTCAACTCGAGTTCAAGTTTACCCTCTTGGGTCGAGTTAAATTCCTCTAGACTCAATTCAATTTTTCTCGACTCGAGTTTCAATTCTTACCTTCTCAACTCAATCTACTCGGTTCAGGTCTCTCATGATGACTTTTCATCTCGTCATTGAATTTTCAGGGTTACATCTTCCCCACATTGGGTTAATTTCATTTAACATCCCCACACTTGTCAAGTTTCTCAGAACTTGTGTCTTGGGGTTCCTAGACCAAATGTCTTAGGATTCTCTTATCTATGAATCCATAGGCTTTCTAATAAAAAACTAGAGATTTGACCAAATGTCTTAGGATTCCCAATCGCACAATTCTTAGGTTTCTCAACCAAAAACTAGAGAATTGAACAAAAAGTCTTGGGATTCTCAATCTCGAGATTCTAAGGCTTCTCAACCAAATTTTTGAGTCTTTCCCAACAACTCTTAGATTACAAGTAATCACAATTCTCAGCATAGTCACGACAACTCATGCTTAAGGGCTTATATCATGGTTTACAAGAACCAACACCATAGACATAGTTATAAACTAATGTCTTTGCTTTCATGTTTTCTAGTTTATACACAATAACCAAAATATGTTGAACGTCAGAGCATATATACATGTTGCTCTTTGTGTAATCAAAACCGCAAATACCATCACAAATAGTCAAATAATTGAAATCCACATTTATCGATCTCTATGTTGATTACTTCCTTTTCAAAAATCAACAAATCCGTTGGTCAAAAGACAGAGTTTTTGTGAACATAATTAGTACTCAAGTTTCAAACTTCGTAAAGAAAAAAAATCCAACAAGATTCTTCCCTAGTTCATGAATAAAATATTAAATTCATGAATCCAATATTCTATATTCCTTTAACCTTACAAATGAAATCAAAAATCACTCATGACTCCTGCATCTTGCATGCTAAATTTAAATCACATAATCACATGCAAATTATCAAAATGACAAACAATTTAAAATTTGATTACGACTCTTTCATTTTCGCATGTAAATTAAAGCTTAATGCACAAAATGTGCACTTAGAATAAAAATTCAATAAAATTCAATAACTCCATTCTTACATGCATGAATTCGAGTCTTGCATTAATCGAATATATACTATTTTTCTATCAATTTGCACAAAACTCAAGAAAACAAGAATAAATTCACAAAAACTTGAATATTTTCGATCAATGGACCAAGCAAAATTATGTACCGGACTTCCATATATTATAGAAAAGAAATCGTGCAAGTCATTTAATAAGATATTGATCTTAGTTGACTAATTTAGTAAAGTCAACGGTCACAACTTTAATCACAACCAGAAATAAATCATACTATTACTTTGATCATACACGGCATCCTTATATTAAAGAAAGCTTTCAGAAACTGTAAGGTACTCAATGTCGGTTCTATTTCTAGGCCCCAAAACATGACCAGTATACCAAACCAATAAGCTTATCACGTACATACCAATTACTCGCGAATTCACCATGCGTACAAACCAAAATAATTCTCGTTAAATATATGTACACATTAAATATCTCATATCGCATATACATATTATGCAGAATATTTTCAATCCAATATCCACCAACTCGCAGTTTTGTTGCAAGTAAACAAAACCTATTGAATTTCAAAAATTCGGAATAGATTTTACTCGAATGCAATTAAGCTTGTAATTTGAAACAATTAAGTCTATTTCAAATTTAAAATATTGCACGCAATTGTCTTGGCCTTTAATTGTCCCAGATTGGCATGTAATTTAAGTATTTAAAGCATGTGACATCACCAGTAATATTCATAAAGGATATCCACAAATGGAGCATGCAGTAAAATTCAAATAGAATACTACCATGTATTTTCAACCATAAATACCATAACCTCTTGTTTGGGAAGCCCAACACAGCGTAACTCCAATGGATCAAATTCCTTCCAGTCTCGTCATCTCCGATTTCCATGGATCAAATAACTCTTGTCGCCTCGGATTCACATGCATACATATCAAAAATTTCGTTAAATATATGTAAGCATTTTATATTGCATGTAAATACTACACGAAATATTTTAGTTCTGTTGTACCAAAATCAAAACGATTCTATTTTAATAAATTCCAGAAGTCATGCAATTTCAAACAAAATTACGTTCAGTTCGGTGTCTGTCTTAGCATACCATGCAATCTATTAGTGCATAAGTTGTTGCATGCACATTGTTTGAAAGTGATTAGACACTCAAATCCAATATATAAACCATACAACATGAAATTGCAAATTACATCTCGGAGCAAATTAGACATTAAATTTGAATTCTTAAGAAAACACACGACATATGCGATAACCAACATATGACATACAACATGAAATAAGAGTATTATGACATGAAAATTCATTCAATATTGGCAAGAAATTTAAACATACGAAAGCACTAGCATGCAGATTTGATCGGCATAGAGATTTCACGGAGTGTAACGTCAAAATAATTTTCAGCAATATCGAATCAATATAACTCAACAAAATTCATTCGTTTCAATATCATGTGAAAATTATATAGTAAAATTACACAAGCAATTAAAATATGCAAGGATAATAAAATTTAATAATCATTCATGCATATAATTGGAAAGTTTAAATTACAAGAAAAAATCAAGTTTCAAGTAGTCATTAGGTGATGGATTCACGTGTAAACTCTCTTCCCTTGAAACGAATGAGCCTCGTCGTGGACATCTTTCCCTAGATAAAACCATCGAAGTAACAATTAACACATAAGAGTTACCTCGGATTCACGCAAAATCCGAAGGACTAGCACCTTGACAAATAAAGCGACAAACGAAGACTTCAAAAAAGAAGGGATATGACTCAAGTTTAGAAGAATTGGGGGCTTGAGAATGGTACGATATTTCTTTTTGACGTAGAGGTTCTATTTATAGTTCTCTAACAGACCCTATGGAAAGATACAGTGAAAGATCTGAATCCCTTAATCAGAGAAAATATTCTCCAACAACCAAATATTTTACAAATATTTGAATAGACTCTGGAACAATAAGAATATCTCAAATATTCTTTATTATGATTAACCACAAGTTTAAATTTCATATGAAGATTCCACACATGATTCAATGAATCATTGTTAAGCGATTCGGGATTTCCACATACTTCCACATGATCCATACGCGTTTTGGACAGTCAAAAATCATAGAAAACTCATTACGTGCGAATGTCTTTCCATCTAAGTTTCCATTCCAAGAGTGACTCTTTGAGCATCAACATCTCATTCACCCTTTATCCGTTCTGAGAGTTTAAACAGTGGATTTTATAGTACTCATAGAGGAGGATCCAAAACCGACATCAACTGGCCCTAATTCAGTTCAAGCCCAACTCAAAATGAAACCCAAAAGTTGATGAAAATCAATCTTTTTTTACAATCATTTTCCAACACTATTTGCAATCTTACTTTTTTGACACTATTCTCTATCAAAATTTGATCGCATATTTGAATAGATACATGAACTACAGTATTATTGTATATGATATTGTTCAATTCTTCGTAACAAGTAGTTTTTAAATATTAATTTTTTATTTACCGTTATTATACGTAGGTAAAGATATTAACAGTCAAACATGTTTTTTGAACAGCGTAATAATGATTACTGTACAAATAGAGGTGGGACAGAGGGAGGGAGTATCTTTTTCAAAATTGATAAATATTAGAGTAACCAAATGGTTTTCGACGAACACTATTAAGGAAAAGAAGATAATGTACTTGGTCACGCGGATGTGGGAAACCGGACAATGACACTAGGTTGTAGCATTCTGGAAAAATTCTCCACCTAGGATTAATGTGATCACATTGTTATAATTGGATTTGATATGTGCAAAAGTGATGGAAGGTACTAGGATGAGCCACACAATTTATGTCTACCAATTACATTAACCCCTAGTGAAACACTTTGAATCTTTGACTATGTTTTTTTATATGAGTTACTAAATATTTAGACAAAGAATTGTTTTATCCTTTCTCTTGGCCCTATTATTGCATGTTCTTGGAGTTGAAGTTGATGAATTAATCCATTGTATTCTCTTGAGTTGATGACATTACAGAGTATGTGTTCAGTTTGTCCACACAGAAGGATTTCAAAATTGAAGGTTGAATCTTATTATGAACAGTGACGTATTCTGTTTAGCCAAACTGGAAGGGAGCCAAAAAGAAAAATAAAAAAATCTTAATGTTTTTTATGTTGTGAGTTTTCCTCAAAAGTACTGATTTTGTACTATTTTCGAGAAGAATGGTGCTAGAAAAAAGAAAAGGAAAGAAAAAAAATAGCCCCTACATTTGATGTGATATACTTGGATTTACTACAACAGCCATGAGGTTGAAGATTCTTGGTGAATGTCTACTATACATGGATGATGGTTCTAGAAAAAGACATACATAATATTTTTATCAATATTGTTTGAGCTTAGAACCCTTAGGATCTCACCAATCTGAATGGTCTCTAGCCCCGTTACAACTCTTGAGAAATACCTTCCTAATTTGCGTGTTAACTTCTTTGTGTTATAACTTGTGAACTATTTGAGTGACTGTCCTTAATATCTTGAGAGTGATTGTGTGAAACTGTGAGAAAATATTCACTGCTTGTCCAATTTTGACTAAATTGATGATTAGATTTCCTGATCTTGAATATTTTAATTTCAATTACTTTGAGGATAGATGATTTCTAGGTGCGTTAATGTGATCATTTACACCTTGGAGGGGGAAATTTGTCATTATGGGAGTAGAATATGAAATTTTTAAGTGTTGAATTTTTGTTTGTCCAGTCTTGTGTCATATTTGTCTTTCTTTTTCTTTTTATAGTGTCGTTTAGATAGAGTCTTATGAGAGGAATGAGTACTTATAAACACTCTGAATTATTGATTGATCTTATATTCTTCACTTCATACTTGAGGGCTAGCATGATTCAAGTATGCATAAGCTTCTAGATCTTGCTTTAATCCCTCTACATGTTGTTTCAAGAAGCAAACACGGACTTTCCAACCCTTATCATTAGCATAAACATTAATACATAATGCCTTAGTAACTTCCACACGTAGGGTAACATTCACCTCATGTCGTTCCCTAAATAGTTCCTCCAGCTCCCGAAACCTTTCCTTAGCTCAAAAACATCATAAGTACTCATGTTCCACCCTACCCTCCATCCCCTAAAGCTTTTCTAGAAGTATATCTGAGAAATCACGTTCGTCGTTATATCAAACCCTCCAATCATGAATCCCCCATTAGCTAGAAACATCCAGCCTCTCATTTATCCCTCCCTCAAAGCAGACGATCTATGTGGTCAAATGTCTTGATATAATAACCCCCATACGTTTATTCTCTCTAGATTTCTCCAGCATATAATTTTTCCGCCCTTCTTCTTGTACAATTACCTCCATCAAATCCTTCTTCAGTTCAAAAACTTTTCTCGAATAAATTTCCTTCATACTCATCTAACGATGCTAATTCTGCTCCATCCGCACCTTCCACCCTAACTCATATTCAATAAAACATTTGGAGAAGGACCTTCACGCAGTCTCCTAGCTCCATTAACCACCCTTTAATATTTGACGAAACCCCCAAGCCCGTAAGATGTTCGTAGACTCACTCCAGTTCTGATATACAAGCTCTAGCTTCTTTGGCTAAGTCACCATAGACATACACTCCAATATCTAGACCAATCACAAGCACCACTAGCCCTAGCCTTTTGAGGAAACTCAACCGCTGAAGCCACAACTTGTGAAAACATAAATAAAGACCTCTCTTTAGAAGCCTTCCTACCTATAAAATATACAATCGCTTATCAAAAAATAGAACATAAGAGCAGGATAATAATAAAAACAACATTATGATTTTCAAAATATTCATAATTTCATAAGAATTACACAAAAGATCGATACAACAGACATTGATAACCCACCTTAGAACTAGCCACCTCATCCGTTCAAGGAGAAATACTAGGAAAACAATCCCACCACCCACTGCAATCACACAAGCGTCATAAGTCTTGGCCATCGTTCTAAACCATGACTCACCACAGACCCTGACATGCTCAATAAATTCCACACATTGATCAATCTTTCAACCCTTCATCTCTCCTATAAAGAGAAATGAACCCATCCTACCCAATTCTCTAACTAGCCTAAAGGATTTACTACCTTCCTTCACTATTCCTATCAATCCTTCATCCACGACCCCTTTCATGTTCTACAACACTTGTCTCTAAGATGTAACCCCTTACCCAATCCAACTATTTCCAACTGCAGATTTTTCTCGTGAACGCAAAGCATAAAGTCTTGCCTCTCAACCTCAGCCATCTTCATGTATGTATCCTCGAGTAATCCAAAAAAATTCTAGGTACTCACTAATCCATCAACGAATGCCATAACCTTACCACAAAATGTGGCCAGCTCCATTAGTATTTCACTTATAACCGTTGGTTCTCTTCCCACTGACAGTTGAAGGACCTTCCCCATGTCCATCACATTTGCTAGCCTTGTACTTCGCGAAACCAACACTCCCCTCGCCATAATATTCATCCAAATGACAACATATACGTGAAGCAACAACCTTCACACTGCTGAGCTCATGGCGACCGCTAGAGGCACTGGCATGATGGTCAGCAAGTAGTGACCTTAATAGGTTGTAGAACTTCAAAACTGCAAATAATCATAACACACATTAGTAACCCATTTTCTAGCAAACCAATAATCCTTAACATTAAGGAAAAAAACATACCTTCCCTTAGGCCTCCTCACCACCATGACATGAGCAATCAATTTCGACATATAGTTCATGCCCTTCATCCACTTCAATTCCATACTAACTGGAACTTTATTATTCTATAGCGACATTGAATCATTGCTAAGACACTAAAATACAAAAACTTATCCTCCCAATTACCAAAATTGTCAGGAAACCCTTGCACGAGATCAACTTTTGACGTCGAAGGCTTAAAAGTCACCCAGTACTTAGCAGTTTCCACCTTGTGAATATGGTAATGCGTAAAAAACAATTCCACACTAAAACTTATCCTAGCCTTACGGCACACCCGCTCAAATCCAACTACTATGGCCACCCTCTTAGGATGTAACTGAATAAAACCAACCCTATAAGCCACTAACACGCTCATAAATCCTGGATAGGTAGAGTTAGGCCATACTTCAACTAGCATTTTTACACACCAAACATACCTAGCGGTGGCATTATCACAACATATCCAACACATAGAACCCTGATCTCACAACCAGATAAATAAGGATGCTAATCCCCTCAGCACAACCACATCAGTTATGGTCAGCATACTCTCAAAACCAAATCTTCCCATCCTTGAATGCTACAAATAATGATGACTCTAACTCATATCCCTATTCAACTATCTAGAAGTTGATTGCAATAATTATAGCGCCTCCTTAATAGCCATTAAACACAGCCTTGTTGCTCCTATTATATTTCAAACTTACCACTTAATTCTCAGGCCATTAACAACTGCATCCCAAAACACTACAACAAACAGCACCTATTATCTGGGCTCTACAAGCCTTTTTACCTAAGGTTTTAGTCCCAAAATAATTGAGGTAACTACTGCCGTAGTAAAAAACAAAATTTTTACCTCGATTAAGAACCGAGGTTAAAAATGTACTTTTTACCTCAATTTTGGATTAATGTTGGCATATTTTTTAGAGACATCGGTTCAAACTAGATGATGGATGATCAGATTTTATTTCTGTGACATCGGAAGGAACGATATCGGCGTACATCTGGAGCAGCGTCGATGATAACAACAAGCCATACGAGAGAAACAATTGCTGCAACATCGTTATTGTCGACGTCTTAGAGAATTGATAGCAATGCTGAGGATAATGGTCTGCGACATTGCATGCTCTAGGGCAGCTTCGTCTCTTACCTGCTGATGTGGAAGGATGTTAAATACGGCGTAGTTTTCTACGTGCATGTCGTAAAAAAAAGTCACTGGTTAATGTGACGTCGATAAGGTTTCATCGCTTAGTTTGTGCGACGTCACAGATTAGCCTCGACACATCGGTTCTCGTACCATATTATAACATTTAATATTTGATTACACAAACATATTTTTGGCGATAGCCGTCACGTGATACCTAGTATTCTAAAACTCATGAATTTTTTACACATCATACGGAAATCAATTATTGTGCAATGGATGCCTTTAACAATGAGTATCAAGGAACCAACAAAACTAGAATAATATGGAAAAACATGTTAGAATATATTAAAATACACGAGGTTCAGATGAAATTGAAACACTAATTGTATTAAACCTACATTTCCTACATTGCAAACCAAAGGTCCATCGATAACTGTCGTTGTCCTATTACGAAGAATACACATGGAGAAAATTTTATGTTAGAATTGTGCAGTCCCCTATTGATGCAGACATAATATAGTCATACGTAGACGACATGAATCTGAACATGGGAAAAGTATTTGGTCTGCATGAATGTGACGTCGCATGCAGTAAAGATCGGGGTCGCAAAGTCCGACTAATGAGTGACATCAAACATTCTTAGATTTGACAACCATTTCATGGAATTTGTAACGTCGGTCATCGTCCAATCACATATCGTATGGGACAATTACTAGTGACGTACATCTCACATTCAACCTGTTTTCATACGAAGACAGGATTATTGTCCACAATCAGCCCTAATTTTAACCTTATTTATCACACATTATAAACATTTAATTATCTAGAAAACACAAAAAAAATACACTATATAACATGTTACACAGTCATCATACTATATGAAAATATTTGATCTTTGATCAATGAAATGGTTATGTAAACCCCTTATGATGTAAACCTACCTAAATCTAGTAATCTTCCAACAAAAAGATAACAAAAGAGATGTTAAATGCTTCAGAAAATACATGCATTTGACGTCTCATCACTCGGCTCGTTACCAAAGGACGAAGACGGTCTCCCGCTCTCAGCGGTCAGGTCGATGGTGGCTATGTGCTAATGGAGAGGGTGTCATCTGCGCTGATCAATTCCTCCACGACATTGAGAAAGCTGGAGAGAACGAGAACTCATCGGCGACGGTGGCGGAGAGAGCAGCGCTAGAGTCGGGGAGGGGGTCTGGGACTCTGGGTTGGTCGGAGAAGAAAACAGGGGATAGATTTTTAATTCAAAAAAATGCAAGTCTATGTTTTAATTAAGAAAAATATGAGGGGATGGATTTTAATTAATAAAAGATGCAGGGGCTGGATTAAAAAAGATGAAAATTTGTTTTTACCCTCAATTTTATCGCAAATTCAGCAATTAAGGGTATAAAATTTAGAATTAACGGTTTGATTTAATGGAATGATCATGACTCAACAGTTATGCAAGTTGGGGGACCAAAAGTGTTTTTTTTTTAAAGATAAGGGATTGAAGGTGGAAGATCGTTGCTGTTAATGGATAACTGAAATCATTTGCTTACATGGTATGTTATTTAAATGGCATCTTTCTACAATGGTGTAATTAATAACACCCTTAGATAAACACTGCCAGTACTCTCATGCCTTGTTCTTTCGAAATTATGTTTTTCTGAAAAGAAATAAATTGAACTAAATATTAGTATATAAAAAATTAATATCACTAATACAAAAACTTGGGTGAGACGGTCTCACCTAATTTTATGGTGAGACGAAGGGTTTAAATACAATTATTTAAAGATGAGAATGACATGGGTACTTTTATATAATTGGTAAAACTTTAGTTTGTACCTCGTCTCACCATAAGTTATGGTGAGACGGTCTCATATGAGTCTTTCTATAACTAGTTAGGGCTATTTTTGCACTAAAAATTATCGGAGAGTTATATTAATATTTAGTCAAGTAAGGTGATATTGGTATATATCTTTTTTTAAATGACAGTTTCGGTTTGATGTTTAATGAATTAATTGTGAAAATTCACATGTAACTACGTTCTGCTTTGGGCTAACCACGACTATCGTATCGTATCTATTGTTAATATAGAAAACAACAAATTTGGTACCCACTTTTTGGTGAAATTACAAATTTTATTCCTTTTTCTTTGCAAATTGTTCTCAACAAATCCTCACATTATGACGAAATGTTCTCAATTTATTCTCACATACTGTTAGCCGATTTAAAT
>JAUOBV010161752.1:0-12335 GCA_032360425.1 Rubia occidens | reverse complement strand
ATTTCTCTCCATAGACAATAACAAAAACTACGCGTTGGGAATGAGGTCGGTGTCGTGGTTGGCGTCGGGTCATTGTCTGAGAGGGCTAGTTTACATCAACATCATTGTCATCATCGGGGAAGTCTTGGCGGCAGTCTGGAAATTTAGTCGAGGAGGGCTCAACATCGGCTTGGAGATGGTGGAGAATGAGGGAGAGAATGGAAAGGAGGAAGATGGAGGATAATGGGAGGACAATGAGGGTGGGTTAAATTTAGGGTTTAATAATTAGTTTATATAGGAAAAGTTTTAATGGTTGAGATTCAATCATCTAAAGAAATGAATGGTGTAGATGAAACCTAGTTGGGTTTTTTTCTTTCTTTTAAACCGGTACAAATGTTGCTATACCGGTGTAAATCTAGTGTTCAAAGCAGCTGCCCGCGGCTGCTTTAAATTAAAATCTTTCAAACCCTAGACCATTTTCCTTCAATTTTATTTAAGTCCCTAGCACCAGTTAAGTTACTTGTGAAAATGTTGTTGTACCGGTGCAAATCTGGTGTTCAAAAAAGCTGCTTTAAATCGAAATCTGTCAAACCCGAGACCAGTTTCCTTAAATTTTGTTAAAGTTCCTCGCACCGGTTAAGGTACCGGTACAAATTTTTTATACTGGTCCAAATCTGGTATTCAAAGCAGCTGCGCGCAGCTCCTTAAAATTAAAATCTGTGAAACCCGAGACCAGTTACCTTAAATTCTGGTTTGAGTACCTAGCACCTGTGGTATTACCGGTGCATTGTATGAATGGTAAAGAAAGCAGTTGCATGCACCTGCTTTAAATCAATATCTACACATCCAGAGAGGAAAGTTTGAATTCTTCCACCAACTATCCAACACCGGTAAAGAAAGCGGTGCATTTGAATAATTTACCGGTTTTAAAAGTTTCCCGCTTCTCATTTATATGAAAAATTGATTTTTAACGGAATTCAATTATTACACCGGTATTATTCACCATGACCGGTGCATAAATTCATTGCATGACTATCATCGTAATTTTGATTCTTAAGTTTGAATCCCCAATATTTTTTAAAAAAAAGCTCTAATCCTCAAACTTATTTCAAATTTCACTTTAATTAACATTTACTTAATGTAACGAAATTAATTTGAAGGTACCCCTTATCCCAAAAATATTAAATTCGTGTGTTTTGATATAATTTCCAGTATTAGCATTATGACCCCTAACGTTTACATTCAACCCCTCGCCCACCATTGAACTGATCTGGTCTCACATTCATGCTGTACACTCAAATTTAAGTGTTATAATTGGAATGCCACAATTTTACAATGTGAGAACTTGTCGAAATACGTTTTTTGCAATTAGGTCTTCCAACTTTGTTTTGCTCAACTGATACTCCCTGTGACCAAAAAAAATATCAAAATTTGTATTCATTAGTTAAAGGTGAATTGTGAATTATTTGTGCCTCGGTGGTCAATTCTCCAGAAGTGCAAGCACATGTTCTAGAGTAAACGTTGATGGTTATCCTTAAGGTGGCAATGTGGAATCAGAAGATCTATGGTCTTTAGTTTCCCATCGTAAGCCATTCGTTCCTTAAGGGTCTAATTTAGAATTATGTCCCGGTGGTTTGAAGAGTCAGCTTGTTCAAGCCGATTTTCATTTTGAGGGTCGAGTAATTTTTTTTACTTTTTGCAGTTAACTCCCTGCAAGGTACTTGGAATCGTCTAAATCAGAAATTGGCAACATACAAATTCAATCCAATATGATAAGATCATTCCCGTCCCAACCGTGTGTATGGAATGACCCCAAAATTGTACATTGAATGAGTGTCCAACCTTACCAAGAACTGCAGTATGGCCCCAAAATTTGTTTTGGCAACTTAAACACCTTCGAACAATATTTAAAAAATTTCACCCACAACATTTTGCATACGGAAAATATTTCATACACGTTGATGACATATCTTGAAGTTCCACGTTCTCATTTACATTGCATTACGTCTTTCTAGTGGCTAATTTTGTTCATGGTAACTAGAACCGGTCGGAATACCGGTGCAAAAGAATTATAACCGGTGTAATTGTTGATATAAATCAGCTCCAAGCAGCAGCTTTAAATCAAATGCCGGCATCCAAGGAGCAATTATTTAAAATAAAGGTGAAAACCTTAGCACCGGTACAAAGAGCGTTTCTATTGACATATGTACCGGTGTACATTTTCTT
Source organism: Rubia occidens (assembly GCA_032360425.1). NCBI lineage: Eukaryota > Viridiplantae > Streptophyta > Magnoliopsida > Gentianales > Rubiaceae > Rubia > Rubia occidens. The sequence continues at coordinate 10,130 of JAUOBV010161752.1, read as the reverse complement.
AACATAAATTTTCACCGGGTATGAATATATGTTAAATATATGTTACACCACCCATGGAACATATAAGTTACACTGGTATGAATACCAAAAACACCGGTGCATAAAGGAAAATAATGCTTACAAAAGCACATTCAAGAAATTCTTAATCGCTAGTTAGTCTGACGTTGTTGAAAGTAATGAAAAGAACAGAGTGGTTCGCAAATAAATATTTCTATGTCTAGTACATCAGTTTCACATATAGTAATGTGAAAATGGATCCACATTGTCATCTATAGGTGCTTGATCCCCTTCATGGGTACTTGTACCCACATCCATGTCTTGCACATCGCAGTTGCAGTTCGTGGGAAATCCTCCTACGACTGCGAGTTGAAAACTTTGGCCATGTTGTTGAACCAAGACCTCTGGTACTTGGATTCTTCGAGAAAATTTTGTACTCCGACCTCCAAGGCGGCAACTCTAGATTCAAGGGAAGGGACTACTATATCACCGGGTTGCCTGTAAAAAGAATCAACACATATCTTACCCTTCAGTTGCCTGTAAACTTCATGGAGAGGGGTGGGGGGGGTTACTCCACCTATAGAATATAGGGACAATATGATACTATAGAAACCATATAACCCCATCTTTTTCCATTCATATCTCAAATGGCACACAATCCTGGAACCCACATTCCATCAGAGCTACTTTTTAATGCGTACAAGTAGGAAAGCCTCTATTTTTGGACTTCCGTGTTAACAATAACTGGGTATATTCTGGATGCCACTGAGTGATACCATTCATTAACTTCTGGAGTCAGAGCATTTTTTGGAATCTTAATCCAGTCAGGTTTAACCAGCTCATCTACATCTGTTCCTTCCCTCGTTACTGTCTAGACGATCTCCCTACCGACTGGATCGCGGAGAAGATATTAAGAATTCTCCTCAGGAGTATGGAGTGCAATGAACTTTTCCTCATCCTCTGGGACATTGGGCAACCCAAACAACTCATTTATTGCTTCAACTGTGAGGCACAATTTTGCCTCTACAGTACACCTATTTCAATGTCGGTCCACAATTCAAGTTCACGTAGAACTCACTGATGATACTGAGGTTGAAAGTAGGTGGAGTCTCACAAAAATTTTCCCACCTCAGACTTTGGATTGTTTGCAGAAACGGAGGTGACGCCTCTATTCCTGTCTCCGAGTGATGCCAACGTCCTTTGTATGCTTCATGCACTGACCTAGCCTCCTCAGACACAAAGGTACCATCCGGGTACTTGTGCGGAGAAACATTTGGTGGAGAAGGAGATGATGCATGGTGTGTCCTCTTCATGTTAGATTTAGGTGTCATTCCTTAAAAAACACATCAAGTCATTTTATTGAACACCTTAGGTGCAACCACACTAATTCTTCATATTGAATAATTAATGCATAATTGTGGAACTACATGGGAAATTTAAGCATTACTTTCGATAGTATGATGTGAATTACCTTATTATATAACCTCTATCCTGTGGAATTCTCGGTCCTCCGTCGATGTCTGTTGAGGGGGGGATGTTTGCAAGTTATGAAGTTTGTTTTGTGGATGATGTAAACGCTGATGGATTAGTATTTATGGAAATCAGACTTACACCGGTAAATTTCATACATTACCGGTGTATGATTTGCAAGTTCGGGAAGATTATGTAGCACCGACAAGGTTACCGGTGCAAACCATCCAAATACCGGTGTAATGTATACAACAAAGCAATTACGAGCAGTTTCTTTAAATGGAAATTTGATATTTTCCCAGCAACCCGAGAGCAAAGTATTGAATTGAACACAAAGTACCTAGCACCGGTATAATGCACCGGTTCAAATTATTGCTTACCGGTGTAATTTTGTAAGCTGCTTTAAATTGAATAGTAATTTTTTTCTTTTCCCGACAGCAAAGTAACAAAATAAATTTTAAGTACCTAGCACCGGTACTCTTTTTCGGTGCCAATGTTCACATTACCGGTACTAGTATTCTAAACTGGGAAATGCCCTATTTTTTAAACTGGTAATTTCCCAAAAATAACAGTGCTATTGTTACGCAATCAAGAGCCATGCCTCCGCACCACTAAAAATGGACCGGTGCAATTATTTTGGGAAATTTCCACGGTATTTTGATCACTCGCACCGGTAATTTACATTACCGGTGCACGTTTACTTTTTTTTGGCGCCAAAGACCAAACAATGGCAGGAATATGTACAACGGTACTACGTGGACCGGTGCATAAGGCTTCAACAACACCACTGTTATACACCGGAAACTAAGGTACCGGTGTCAAATATATTTTTCCAACAAATGTTACGTTTTCCTTACACCGGTTTAGCACCAGTACAAAGAATTCTGATGCTTATTTGAGCAAACACACCCGTTCCAAACATAACATTCGTTTTACCAGTGCAAATAATACTATTTACAACGGTCAAGTATCGTTCACATTTTTTACTAGTGCAAATGATCGAGTTTTCCAATAGTGATAGTGAGAATTACTTATCTTTTTTGTACCATTCTCATTGTCACATAGGTCTGTGTTTAAAATGTAATATTGATTAGTGCCTTGTGTATCACACTTATGGTCACTGAGGATTTAGATTAGAATTGCAATATTTAGCTAGTATCACTGTGTAAATGGCATTATCCCATAGAATCATCTATTGTAGTCACACACTATGCAAAATTGAGCTTAGTAAGAAAATGGATGAGAACCCAATAAACTCTCGTTCTAGAAAAGATTTATCCAAAAATATACTCCCTTAATAAAAAAAGTACCAGTACTGTTCTTATGGACTCATTTATGTATCAATTCAATTAATAATTATATATAATGATGTATATATAAATATGATATATATATATATATATATGTGTGTGGGAAGAGTTCTATTAACACCCTTATTTGTACACCTATTTTAACACCAAACCTCAACCATCCAATCTAACATAATCTCACCCATTCATTAAATCTATTTTAAGTAAAATAATCTCAACCATTAGATTATGTTAAATAGAAGGTTGAGATTTGATGTTAAAATAGGTGTTAATAGAACCCTTCCCATATATATATATGTAGGGGAGGGATCAAGTGAGACAGGGGATTTATGTGAGACGAAGGAGTTATGTGAGAAAGCCATCTTGGCCGTTGAATCGTACGGATCTGATTTCAATTTTCCGAGCTCAACACTCCAATTATGCCTCCAGCCTCCTACATTTATCCAATTGTGCCTCCAGCCTAGAAGTTGCATGCACCAACAACATTTTAAATTAATTTGAAATAGAATCAATAGTACTTCTTTACTACTTTTGGACAAGCTAAATTCATCTGCTCCATCCCAATTTAAACTATGTTAAGAAAAATCATAATAAAGATTATATAGGAGATAAAATTTAAACTTTCATTATTTGTTTAAATTATATTTAGTGTAGAGCGTAGGTGCTTCTACTTTTGTTTATAGGTGATTTAAGTTAAAGGTGTGAGTGCTTGAAAATGAGTGTTCTAAATTTTAATTCAAGTTTATTTATTTCTTATAAGTGCTTTTAGCGTAGAGTGTAGGTGCTTCTATTTTTGTTTGTACGTGCTTTAAGTTAAAGGTGTTGGTGCTTGAAAATGGTATTGTTGGTGCTTGAAAATGAGTGTTCTAAATTTTCATGTTAGTTTAATTATTTCTTAAAAGTGCTTTGATCGTAGAGTGTATGTGCTTCTATTTTTGTTTGTAAGTGCTTTAAGTTAAAGTTGTTGGTGCTTGAAAATGGGGTTTTTGGTGCTTTAAGAATTTCGTGAAAATTTAATTATTTGTTTAAATTTTATTAAGCATAAGGCGTAGGTGCTTCTACTTTTATTTGTAGGTGCTTTAAGTTATAGGTGTGGGTGTTTGAAAATGAGTGTTCTAAAATTTTCATGGAAATTTAATTATTTCTTATAAGTGCTTTGAGCGTAAAGTGTAGGTGCTTCAACTTTTGTTTGTAGGTGTTTTAAGTTAAAGGTGTTGGTGCTTGAATATGGTGTTTTGGTGCTTTAAGAATTCCGTGCAAGTTGATTATTTGTTTAAATTATATTTAGCGTAGGTGCTTCTAGTTTTGTCCGTAGGTGTTTTAAGTTAAATTATGAGTGCTTGAAAATGAGTGTTCTAAAATTTTCATGCATGTTTAATTATTTCTTATAAGGGTTTTGAGCGAAGAGTGTAGGTGCTTCTATTTTTGTTTGTAGGTGCTTTAGTTAAAGGTGTTGGTGCTTGAAAATAGTATTTTTGGTGTTTTAAGAATTTTGTGCAAATCCAAAATAGTTTGGTGTTTTTTGGTGCTTTAAAATAGTTTGGTTCGATGCGAATGTCATCCTTGTCACTTGTCTTACCCTTATAAGTTCTCATAATTCCTAGTTCTTATCATTTATTCAATGCCATAAATAAAATTGAATCCCAAATCTAAGAGTTTCTTCGCTGAAACGCTGGCAGCCGTGAACCCCTTGATGCCCTTCAAGGAGCTGAGGAGAGTATATTGTTAACTATAAATGGACTATGAAATTGGTATTGAGAAAAATGATGAAGTACTTAGAAAAATGAAGGGTACTTACTCTGAACTTGGTATTGGATACTGGTTGACGCATTTAGCATATAAACATTCAGAAATGTCATCAATAGACAACTCAATAGCAGAACAAATGCACTTTTCTTTAGCATTAAAATTCTCAAACAGAAATATATGTGCCCTTGCTACATCCTGAGTATGCACAAAGTAGGTTAATACAAGATCACTATAGCTCTCTTCACGATCTGCAAAAACCAAAATGTTTTTACTTACTTCCGTGCCAATCAAAGAATCTAACTACGAAGTTTCATAAATTGAAAAAATTAATAAATAAAACAAGACTTTTCAAATGAAACGTGGACAATAACTAGGACAAAACGTGAAAACTTCATCAATTAAACTAGGGTCATTACCAAAGATCATGGCCATGGAAGCCCTCACTGAACTAGGAAAAGAAAGATAAATGAAGGGTCCATGCATCCAAGTAGGGATTATGGTGTCAAGACTGAGACCATTTTTAAAGCAAATTTGAGGAAAGCCTTTTCAGCAAAAATCTTGGTGCATGATTGCATTAAAATTTTGCGACAGAGTAGAGTGAACTATAAAATCAACGCACAACAAGTGGAAGCTCAAAATACTGAAGTTCTTATTTGTATTTTAATTGAGACATTTAATCAAGCATATGTTGTTCATTCAACATTAGTAACTGTAATTGTTTCTGCTTGTGTAAGATTATTCATTGTACTCACCTTATCAACTAAAACTCAACTACTATTATCATCAACCTTCTCATGGCCATCCTCCGACAATAAAGACACATAACTCGAAGGAGGAAACATTATAAACTCAACCAAAAGAGCAACCTGAAGTAGTATTACTCCTTTGCAACATCGATCTAGCAATGACAAATTTGATTATATCCGCATTGTATCATCCAAATCCTTATGAGGACGAGCAACCAGCCATTGAACATTGATATCGTATCGATGCAACTGTAAATCGGATCTTTCAGCAATGCCTTGGCCTCGTACGTGAGAGAATTCATCGTGTTTTTTCTCTGGTGCAGTTCGATTTCGTTCAGAAGTTTGCTGATGTTTGTTGCGCCAAAAAATTTAGGGCTCAGGGATAGGGCGGTGGGTATTGGCAGAGGCGCAACAAAGCTAGGAAGAACAAAGAAGAAGGTAATGAGAATGAAGAATTGTTATAACCAACTTTAATCCAACCCAGATCCGCATTTTCTATCACATTACTTCCAACCCGGATCCTTATTTTTTAAATCTAAAATTAAATCAGGGCCACAAGATTATTATATTAGTGGCTAAGATTTAGTCTCACATAACTTGGTTGTCTCACATAAGATAGGTTGTCTCACCTGATCCCAATTCTCTCTCTTTCTCTCTCTCTCTATATATATATATATATGCAAAACTAGCTATCGACATGATTATAGTATCAAATTACCATGCCTAAAAATAAAAGCAGTAATGTGATTAATGTTAATTGGCTGATAATCATTTGTGTACTTCTGAACTAAGCTCAACAGCCTTTGAGTGAGGTCATTTTCCATTTGTAGTCTTGAAGGGATTCTTTCATATACTCTTGATTATGCACCATTTTATACCAAACTTGAGCTTAGTTTGTGCTATTTGAGGATGCTAGGCACAAGTTATCATACTAGTTCGACAATAACAACTTACTGCAGCTCAATTTTCTCAATCTTCTTTTTTTAACAAATAAAAGTCATTTTCCCAACGTAGCCCAATTACTAACATTATAAGCATCATACCTTTCCCAAAATCATAAACCCAAAAAGGTAATGAACATGTCATTAGAAAAGTAAAAATCAAAATGAAATCTGATCAGAATACCAAAAATCTAGCTAAGCTATAAAACATGAAAATAGGAACCAAGTACGTAGTAATTTAGCCATCAAAGGAAAAGGCATGCGGCAACATCCTATGATATGACCTCCTCTTAAAAAAATGTGCAAGGAAATAAATCAAATATATTATATGCAACACCATTGCATGAATGAAAAAACTACAGTACTGCAATACAACTTTCTCAATATTCAATAAACAAGTATTAATAGTTAATTTAGAAAACAAAGATGCTAGAATGATTTATAATATTTCCACGTATTCAAGTGTTTCTCCACTCCTTTTGTTCCTCTCTAAACACTCATAGCGGATGTGGAATTTTTTTATAGCTGCTTGAATTCTTCCCCAATGACATTTTTAGGCATTAGACACCCGTAGTTTATCGAAATCGCCCATATTTTCTCTCTAAATATGCATGATTTGACCCAGTAGAGTTTCATACTTCTGACCAACTCAACCATCTAATTTACAAGAGACGTGTAGCCGAGCATTTGTAAGAGCCCTATCTTCAGAATCAGTCCTTCGTCGAATAATTGGTGAAATGGTTTCAGGTATTTGTGAGTTTTTTCTTTTCCAGGACACTTAGGATGACAAAGGAGGTACATAAACATAAACAACATTCAGAGTGTTCAGTAAACTTGGATAAGAAAAGTTGGCTCCATTCTACTGGTGAGTTTGAGGAGAAATTTGGACATGTAATGAATTGTGAGTTTGGCTATGGACTACATAGAAGTTTAAAGAAAGAGGAGTATTAGGAGAGCCATTGAACCTAAGTTGAGAATATTGTTGAAAATCTCCAAAATCCATAAGAGTTATAAGATGAAGTGAATAACGTAACAAAAAGAACAACAAATCAATACGAAATTGCTAAAATAGATTGAATAAACTAACACTTTGAAAAAAAATTAAACATCAATACATAATTTGATTTTATGCTTGGGAACTGGTGCACATACACACAATATCTTAATGGACAGAAAAAAGATGACATCGACATCAAAACTTCAGGGACATTCAATCCAAAATATAATAGTTTAGTTGACTTGATGATAAACCACATCAATCCAAAAACACCAAAATGTTTTTTAAAGTATAACTATGTACATAATTATAATCCCCAAAAATCTAATATGCACCCATTGTCATGCTAAAAAAGTTCATCTAATGATTACCATTCGCAAAAAGGGTGCAAAACTAATGATGAACAAATTGCTTCTTGTCATTGTACATATAATTTTAGACATTTTATTTTCGGAGAAGATCACATTTCTTCCATGTTGTTTATTAAATATGAACTAGAAACTTGTAATTTATGGGGGTTTTTTAAAACAAAAATGAAAGCAACTATAAAATGGACGGAGAAACCCTAGAAATTGAAGATACACAATTGATGAAGAAGAAGGAAATCAGTGTTAGCTAGACATGAATAGTCTGCTATCTTCAGTTGATTCCTCTCTCTTTTTATCCTCAAATTCAGGCGTGCTTCAACTTGATACTCCATCTTCTTCACTCTAAATTGGGGGAGTTTCCCTCTTTCTCATCTACCGCCAAATCGCCTTTTCCAATTTTGGTGCCAAAAGCTTTGGTGGCATGGAAATTCACATTTGGCGCCTAATTTTTTGTCGAGTAGACAACCGAGACCCACAGAATAAGGCTATGGACAATGGTAAAACCACTCACAGCCCACTCTTGTGGTTTTAGTTCATTGAATAATAAATCTCTCCTGCACCTCAACAATTTAACCCACAACTAAATCACTTCATTTTCTCTCTCCACAATGGTTGAAACCACTTAGAAACCACTTCATGCACCCCACTTGATTCTTTCTATCCTACTCATTATTTTTAGCTTTAATATTTAATTCAAATAAATTTACCTAACAAAATAAATTTAAATTTCAAATTTAATAATTAACCTATAATTATTGAATTGGATTTTATTTTTTCAAATTTCATTTTCAAAATTAATTTCAATTTGTAAAATTTATTTTATGAACCATAATTAAAAAGAATCATATACATATTTTTAAAGAATGTTGTTTTGATTTTTTAAAAAAACCTAAATGTAATTTCAGAAATTTTCAAATAAAATTTTCAAATTTTTTTTAAAAAATCAGCTTTTTAATTTTTAAAAATTTTTCTGATGGGACATGTGACACCACCAGATTGGGCCATGTGTCCCAAACTGATGTTTAAAAAATAAAATAAATAAAAGGGTGGGATAGGGTTTGCCACGTGGCCCGGTTAGAGGGTGCCACGTGGCACCCTGGTGGAATATTTAAATTGGCGCAGTGGCCTGGGGACATACCCACGTGAAGCCAGAAATGGGAATGGTTCCCAATTTTCACATGGGGCCACCGATGTGATTCAATTCACACCCAATTCACTCCCCCACTGTGGGAGAAAATTGTTCTCATTCGGTTCTCATTTTTAATTCAACTCTCTCACACCCCCACTGTACATGCTCTAAGGAGATGATGAGGAGGATGGGAGATGACGTAAGGTGATGCAAGTATCGGGTTTTATTTAACACAGTTTTATTTTAGGCCATCTAAACTTTAGGAGAAAGACTTATATGAGACCGTCACACCATAAGTTATGGTGAGACAAAGCAATAAGTAAAGTTTTAAAAATTACATAATGTATCTCATGTCATTTCTTATCTTTAAATAATTGTATTTAGACACCATACGAATGAGTGAGACCGTCTCACTCAAGTCTTTGTAAAACTTTAGATCAGGGTTTATTGTGCAATTACAAGAAATTTTATTTGGGATTAAGTTTTTTTAAAATATGCTATGCAATTATAAAATACTATATATATCCAAAAAATATCAGAATTTTTATTTTCATTTTTTCAGTAACAGATCATAAACCGCCTCTGGCGATCGGTAATTACCACCTGACGCTGGCGGCAATCACCGGATGCCGGAATCTTGCCGGTTTTCGTCTGATTTTTGCCGATATGCCATGTCAATTTTTTCCCATTTTCTCTCCTCCTCTCTGATCGTCTGTATCTGGTAACCGCTACTCCACCACTGCGGTTCTTCTTCTTCCGCCAGTGACGCGACGAAGCTAGGGCTTTTCATCCTTCTTCCGACGTTGTGCAACGACGGTGCATCCTCATCGAAATCGTGGCGGATCGAGGTGACGTCGTCGGATATGCTTTTCAAAGTCGCCATGACTTAAATCCACTCTGCTCTGCGACACCGTAGTTTGCTTTTCAAAGTCGCCAGGGACGTCTCTGCAACGCCATAGCTCCACCGATTACGAGCAGAGCGACGTCTCCATTGTGCCCTAGCTTCAACGCCTCTGCAATTATACCCTAACTTCATCGACGAGGCATCGGGGAGCTTGCGATGGAGGAGTGTCGTGCCGACTGAAGAGTGTCACGATGAAGAAGAGGGGCGCGTGAGATGCACACGTCTGAAGGAAGAAGGTGCACCTGGCTTCACATGCGACCTGAGGTGATGACGGTGACGCGGCGGCCGACGACAACTGAAAGGGTGACGGCTGTGCTTCGACCTCTGAGTGGTGAGATTTAGTTTTGTGTTTTATTTGTTTGAAAACTTGCTGAGATTTAATATTTATTTGACTGAGTTTATTATCAACAAAGTTTTGTTTGGTCTAGTGGTTAGTACTCTTGTTGAGGTTAGAGGTCTGGGGTTTAAATCTCACCGAGACCTTTATTTTGAAGAATTTATGTTTATGATGTACATTCT
>JAUOBV010161751.1:0-15122 GCA_032360425.1 Rubia occidens | reverse complement strand
ACTTCAAATACACCATTTTTTGCCTCAATTCCATATGGTACCATGCTTTGGAGTCCGTGATCTCCAATATAATGCCATCCTCGTGAATAGCCTTCAACATCTTCTACCATCCATGCAAATGGCCTTCAAATATCTTCTACCACCCTAGCGGATAACCTTCTACAACATGATGATGAAAAAGTACTAACGAGAAACCGTGCTCGTGAATTCAAATTGTCCATTAGATTTAATTAACTCTACAAAACTCAGGATTTACATAAGAAAACCAATAATATATGGTCGTCTAAACCCATTGTCGTGCAAACCAAACTAAAAATACTAATAAAAACATGATAATAAATGTGTCAAATACATTGGTTAACGCATGCATAAAGGTGCACATCAAGCACCATGCCATGTGGAGTGATAGGGCTCCTCTTCCATGTCAATCAGCTCATTGAATGGCACTGGTGCTCAAGAATTATCTACTCAAGTTGGACTATAGCACTAAAGGCTGCTCAAACATTGGTGGTAGCATAAACCGCAGAAACTCTAGTGCCGGCAAAAGAAGTTGGTTGTCGGTGGGAAAAAACTATGCGGGCTACTCCGGAATCTACTCCTCATGCATAAAAATTTTACCATCCTCTTCCTGCTTCTCACCACGTCCTCATAAAGGACACCCAATAACACTGGTGAATCCTCATCAGGCTATATGATGAGATCATACAGTAAGAACATCCTAGCCAGCGTAGTCCTACCATCCTGGAGAAGTCTCATGAAGCCCTAGTTCTTATAGCCAGTAGACAAGTATACCCTATATCAGAATCATTCTTGCCTCTGCCATGAGTTCATGAGTAAAGTTATAAGGCATGTTTGGATTATCTTAGATCTCATCGCTTATCGGAAGGTAAAAATGAGCGACCAGGAGTGATATCATGCCCCCAGTGGCTATCTTCCTGGTCTGATACCTGGACAGGTCGATACAGTGGCCAATAATTTCATCTACCACATTAAGACAAACTTGCCCAGTGTATATCGACCAAAGAATCCTGCAGTCCCTTTCAGTAGAGGCTATGGCCTCCTCATAAAAAACCAACCACCACACTCAAAAGCCTAGCTACATACCTCAGTGTTGGATGCACTATGTCACTATTCTTTCTCTTCCTCACCAGCGGTTGTCGGGTGAAGGTGGGCCAGAATGTGCATATATCATAACCTGCATCAGTATTTTGGTACCCTTTCATCTGCTTTTAATACTCCCACCTAAAAATTTGAGTAATCTCCGGGTGAGTCATGGAACGGGCCACATCCCCCAGATAAAATCTCACAATATTTCCTCTAAACATGTTGGTATCCCTCAAGAAAGTATACAAATAAAGTGTATCCAGTGTAGGTGTGGGCTAAAACTTTCGTAATCTCTTCCAGCCCTATCTTTCCAAGGAGCATCTTATCTAGTTTGTAGAGTTTCAGGTCCTTGAGGGTTCTCTTATCTACAAAATTAGTCTCTTGGATGGGATACCTAACAAGACAGTCCCACCATTCCCGATGCTCTTCACGGAGTGTAGTCAATCCCATAAGAGGTACACTAGACTTCCCTCTCTGTCTATGAGGCACGATGAAGAATATAGCACAAAAATAACACGAACAACGAGAATGGTACAGAAATTCTTGAATAATTATTGGGTTTTTTTGACTTGGAAAAACAAAAATTGAGGACCAATTTGAGTTAAATCATATAAGAATTAAAGAGTTATGGGAAATTTTTGGTTTGGTAGGAGAAGAAGTTGAGAAAATGGGTATGAAAGGGAGAGAGAGAATAATAAGATGAAGAACTAGGTGCTGAGCACGAGGCATTTATAGGGTTTTGGTGATTTTTTATTGGTTGGCACTAACAATCTCAAGGCAAGCCTCGTGTTGATGCGTGGCACTTCGTGCAGGAGCACGTTTCCTCATGTTGGCTCATGCTGGCACATGCTACTCCACGCTATCGCCTCATGCCACAAGCCTCGTATCATGCCTTAGCATCATGCCGATGTGGCTTGGTATGCACCGTGTTAGGGATAGCTCGTGCTGGACTGAAAAAGCACGAGGTTGGCTGGGCCTTTTCCCTTCCCACTTTTGTCATAAAATCCCTCAATCTAAAAACATGAAAATAGAGAGTAGCACTATTCCATACCAATTATAATGATTAATTTTCCCTAAAACACCATAAAAATCTCACACATTCCCAAAAATTCACAAGAAAATTTTCAAAAGCCACTAATATAAAATAGTTAGCACTGTTTCATTACCGTCGTCCTCATGACTTATTATTTTATGCATTTTTGAAATCTAAGATAAAATATTTGATGGATCACCGGAATCACCATTCTTGACACAACCAACAAATACATCTTCGTAGACGGGTCTCCACATTAACTTCAGTTTTCCCTTCACCATGGGAGAAACATGCCAAACACATCCATCTTTCACAACCGTAGACACATTTTTGTTGTGTTTGGGAGAGGAAGGGGCTTTGGAGTTGTTAATTCCTTAACCCTTTTCCTTCTCTGTTGCATGTTAGTGTTATAAATCCGAAGCAAATCATATTTAATCACACTAGTTGAAGCATGCTCGTCAACAATTGCATCATCACAAGGTTCATTCAAGCAGTATAGAACATGTAAGGTCTCTGTATTAGGCAATACCTCATCATCATCAAGAACTCATTCAAGAAATCATTTTCATTAATCATGCAAGGGTTTTCACATTTAGTAGGTTCATCACACTAAATTATTCCTTTGCACGTAAGAGAGGGAATAGGTGAATCATGCTTAGACTTATAGATATCAAAGCCCACCTTATCAATGCCATCCTCTAGGGTTAGTTTTCCAAAATGAACATTTATCTTAGTCCTTGAAATTTAAGAAAAGGTCTCCCCAACATAATTGAGGGTGCACCACCGTCGTGCACACGTCAAGGACATAGAAGTCCGCCGGAAACACTAAATTGCCTACCTAACCATTAAATCCTTAACTAAACCTCGAGGGCTAGTTTGGGAGTGGTCGGCTAATTTGGATAACTACCCTAGTTTCCTTAATCTCACATATGTCTAGGTTTTCATAAAGTCTTAAACGGACCACATTAAAATATGCTCCAAAGTCAATCATAGCATTACATTTCTTAAGCAAGTTCAGGGGTCATCATATTTCTTAAGAAAGTTCCTATGATTGAGAGTAGCCACTCCCCCTATTTTCAATTTTCCTACCTTTCTAATTGGTTTGTTCCTCTTCTTAGTGCATGAAAATTTTAAGAATTTAGCATAAGAAGGAACATGCCCAATTAAATCTAAATTATAAAGCTAACCTCAACCTTCTTGAAGATTTTGCGAATGTGTACATCATCGGTTGCCACCTTCGACCTTCCTTTAAGTGCACTAGTGAAAGGTGGTGGAGGATTCATCCTCACCTTGGGTGTAGGAAACTCTTTTACGGAATCCTCCTCCACAACCATCTCATGCTCCTCCAAGTTGGTCTTCTTGATTTCCACAAGCAAGTCATCCTCTTGCAAGATTTCCTTCTCTGGCTCACATACTTCCCTCCTGCTATTTAGCTTCAATGTGCTCACATTTCTCAAATTGATCACCAGATGGGAAAGGAGCTTGCTAGACTCCTTGGCTTCAAGTCGGCTCACCGAGGTGGTAAGTTGCCTGAATTAGATTTCAAGGTTTTTTATGCTTAAAAAATCCCTAGCCCCGAGATTTTCAATCTCACACTGTGTGCGCTCCACAAAAACATCTTGTTTCTTAGACAATTGGGAAATAGCCTCCAAGATTTCTTCATGATCTAACTTGTAGAGAGAGGCATCGTTGTTGGAAGGTCCTTTGCCCCAAGGATAGGGTTTATTTTGAAGTTATCTTCCTCGATTGTACCATTGGTCTTGATTCTCCTTCCACCAATGGAAGTTGGGATGATCGAAATATCTAGGGATGAAGGTATTCACGTAGGGGTCTTGCCTTTCACCTCTTTGGTTTTCCCAGAGTCCAGTGTCTTTCACCTTATTGCCTATTTTTGCCATTGAAGTCCAATGCCTACACCTTCTCCAAGTCTTACACCATTTGTGAACAAGTGTCAGTCTGATGATCAAGACTAAAATGGCACAAACATTGAATTGGTGAACCCTCCCCTTTATGAATTCCTTCATTATAGAAGCAAGCGTTTGGACTTGCTCTTATAGCTTGGGTGATTTAGTCAGCTCTTTCATGGTCTACACTCAATATCTAGTACCAGATTGCCTTGTTCTATTAGCCATTTCTTTAAAGAGCATCATCGCATCCTTGGGACTCTTGTTGGTAATCGAACTGTTGCATGTAGCATTCACCATTCTCGTGTCATTATCCCTTCGAAGAGGTAATAATCCAAGTTGTCCTCCTTGAACGGATGATATGGAAATCTCTCTAATAGGCTCTTAAATATCTCCAATACTCATAAAGGGGTTCATTTGTAAACTGGGATATATTGGAGAGCTATTTCTTGAGACCTCCAGACTCGAAACTCAGAAAGTACCTCTCGAGAAATCTTCGCTTCATGTCTATCCAAGAAGTGATCAAACCGGGTGGAATATAGTACACCCAATCCTTGGCCACATCCCTTAACGATAAAGGAAAGGAGCTCAAGTTGTAGTTTTTTCCAAAACTCCCGGCGGCTTCATATTGGTGCAAACTAAGTGAAACTCTAACAAGTGTTTGATCGGATCTTCACCAGCCATTCCATGGAAATTTGGAAAACATTGGATCTTACTACTCTTAAGCTCATAAGTCACATTGAGTGACAAGGGTGGGAAGATAATACGTAAAGGCTGATTCTCAAAGTTATGAGCCATAAACTCCCTAAGTGTGCAATTTTCCTCCGCCACTTCTATGATTTCTTCAACCACCAAAATCATCTCTTGTGGAACCCCCACTCTAGCTCTCCTCGTCCTTCTTCTCAAACTAATTGTATACTCCATTAGATAGTGTAAAGTTCCTAAGTTCGTGGCACGACCGGTTTGTACCATACACTAGATATCCAAATGGAAGAAACACTAGCACAAAGATTAAAAGTACACAAATAACTAGAAAAAAAGGCTCAAAATAAACAACCAACAAAACAAAAAAAAGTAACTACTCAACTAACAAGCTATGCAAGTTAAAAATTAAAATTTAAACTAGCGACGCCAAAATTTAACCCAACCTCCTCTCCCAACATTTTTAAACTTGAGGGGAGAGGACGTTTATATTATTGCTCCCGTTCCTAGTACTATGCTACCTATGGGGTAGATAGTGGAAAAGCCAGGGTCGTCCATAGAGTTGCTAAGAATCTAGAAGTTAACTACACAAAGCCATCCGCTCATCAATCCAATCACGTGTCAGGAATAGCTAGTATTGCTAAAACATGCTTTGGGAGGGGGGGTTTGTCCAACAACTACTAGTATGCAAATGATAAGAGAATAAACTATATAAATTAGCACTTGGAGAGTATTTGCGTAACATGATCGGTGTTGTTTCGATCCTTCATTCTATCACATTCAAGATATACAAGCCTATTCTAGTGTCTATGACATGTGTTGTAGTCGACGGTCAACACTTTCTCATAACTGTCCATCGGCACCGCCTCCATAGTTAGGGAAGTGCAACAACTGCCCTGCCCTTTGTATAGATCTGAATCTCCCCCATTCTATTACATCCTATACATTACACCATGAAAGCTTCTCCTTAGGCCTACAAAGGCAAAGGGGGTGAAACACTGTATCAATGGATCTAGGGTTGCGTAACGCTAACCCTAGTTTGATACTAACACTATCTCTATCAGTAATCCTTCAGACCAATTGCTGGCTAAGACTAGTGTATGGTTGGCCGTAACATTAACTCTGTGACCCATATACACACACCCATACGGTCCCGGACAATTGTTACCCCAAGAACATATAGGTTTGCTTCCCCGGGGGATATCAATAACCGCGCCAACATGAAAATAGACTACGGTGGTAATCATGCAATTAATAATAACATCAAGAACAAACCAATATAATGATCATAAAGACATAGAAATAGGTATTAGATCTAAGGAATCTTACAAAACAAACATGAAATCATGAATATAAATAAAAACCACAAGTTAATTAAATACTCCTTAAGCATGGAATTCAAATATTTTATTGGATTCAATGCCTTTGGAAAAAATAAAAATAAAGAGAAGAAGAAACAAATATTTTACAGAGAAGGAAGATATCCTTTCTCTATCTATCCTACTCTTAAGAGTCTAAAATAAGTAGAAACTAAAACCCTAGTAGACATTGGTTGGTTGTTATATATAGTAGTATGGAATTGGGCTTGAAAAATGCCTAAAAGAGACCGAAAAACCCTAGAAGTATCAATTGACATGGGTCGTGCCAGCCGGTTAGCCCTGTGCTAACATAAGCCGTATACTCCGGCAGGAGACGTGTAGCCTCATTCTAGTATGGGCTGGCCGGTCTCTCACGGGTCGTGTTGCCTCGTGCTGACGTAGGCTAGGTCGGCCGGCATGGGCAGTCGGCTACTGCCCCATTTTGAAATTTTAATCATGCATCTCATGTTCTTTGGCGCAGGCCATCGGCCGAAAGCATTTCTTGATCAATTGGATGGTGTGGGTCATTTCGTTCTTCGTACCCCGTGGGTTGGTCTTTGAATTTTTGGAGTTGAAACGACATGGACCATGCGAAATGGAGTGGTTTTTGTTCATACTTAGCCTCACAGGCGGGTTTGGTAGCACACCCCGATTGGTGCAAAACTGTCCATACAAAGATAGTGTGACACGGACCGTGCTAGAAGGGCACCTCTGGTTGTGTTAGCAGGGTATCCTCATACCGGTTTGCTTGGCTTGTGCTAGTCATCCCTACTGGTGCTGGCCGGTCGGCTAGTTCATGTCGATTGCCATTGCCTTCCATTTTTTACCTTGTTGAACTCCGACTCCGCCTTTTCTGGCTCAATTCCATCTACTACCATCCTTTTGGTTTGTGGCCTTCTTGTCTACTACCATCCTTGTGAATGCCCTTCAAATATATTCTACCACCGTCGCAGATAGCCTTCTACAAAATAATTCCAAAGTCCTCACGAACAACCTACTGATAAGCTAACAAAATAATATCTTGGTGCTCATGATGAAAAAGTGACCATTAGATCCAATTAAATCTTGAAAACTCTATATTTTGATAAGAAAACCAACAATGACCATCTAACAAACATGTCAAACGCATTGGTTAACGCATGCAATAAGGTGCACATCACTATTGATCACACTATGTGACATAGTATTAGGATAGGTTTATACGCCTTGTACTTGATTGAATCTAGTTAGAAATATACTACTGGTCATATAACACGAATATCTCCAAATGCTAGTTTTATATATTTTACTCTATTGTTCTTGAATGTTTTTGGTTTGAGTAAATAGATAACCTCCCCCCCCCTCCAAAAAGCAAATTTTTGCAGCTTTGCGTGGTTAACCTTTAAGTTCCTAGCATCTCTCTGGATGATCCCGAACTTGCCAATATCTACCCATGGGTAGTTTAGTTGTAAGAAATGGGAGCAACAATACAACTTTATCTTTGATTACAATGCACTGTGCAGGTTAATAGATCTCCTATGAAAAGGATCAGTTTATTAGCGACCCTGCGGAGGCAGATCAATTTTGGCACCTCTGCCAGGGACGCTAGTTTAAAGATTTAACTTTTAACTTGTATAGCTAGTTGGTAGAGTAGTTAGTGTCATTTTTTTTTGTTTTTTGTTGGTACTTTTAGTTTGTTTTTTTTGTTGAACCTTTGTGATAGCTATTTCGGTTACTCGTAATCTGTTTGCTAGTGTTATTTTTGCTAGGATATTGTCTAGTTTCTTATTTATGGTACATATCCTTATCACGAATCTAGGAACTCTACACTACCTACAGGAAATGCAGAGAGTTAGATAAGAAGGAGTAATATAACTAAAGTAGAAGTTCCGCAAGAACCAGCTGTTGGTTGTGAAGAGAAGATTGTAGAGATGGCGGAGGAAAATCGTACACTTAGGGAGTTGATGGCTCTAAACTTGGAGAATCAACTCCTATGCATTATCTTACCACCTTTTCTACCGAATGTGACTTGTAAGGTTAAGAGAGGCATGATCCAATACCTACTTAACTTTCATGGGATGGCCGATCAAGACCCGAACAAGCACTTGTCATAGTTTTACCTAGTTTGCCCAACAGAAACCACCGGGGATATTGGAGGAGGACTACAACTTGAGATTATTTCCTTTCTTAATGCGGGACACAACCAAGGATTATCTATACTACCTCCCATCGAGTTACATCACTTCTTGAATAATTATGAAATAGAGGTTTCTTGAGAAGTACTTTTTGGCTTCTAAGTGTGCAGGTCTATAGAAGCAGCTTTCCAACATTTCACAATTGGCTAACGAGTCCCTCTACAGTATTGGGAGCGGTTCAAAAGATTGTTGGCGAGTTGCCCCTACCAACCATTCAAGGAGGGTGACTTGGTGTATTATTTCTTCGAGTTCCTTTGTGAAAAAGATATGAGAATGGACAATGTAGCGTATAATGAATCCATAGCGAACAAGAGCCCTAAGGATGCAATGGAAATATTTGAGAAAATGGCCAACGGTACAAGACAATTTAGCACCTAATCCCGTGAGAAGACCTTGAAGGAGCCCGCTCACTCTCCCAAGCTTGATGAATAATTCCAAGCACTTGCTTCCATGATGAAGTAGTTCATAAAAGGGAGAGCTCAACAAGTGAAGGTGTGTGGCATTTGCAATCTTGATCATCCAGCCAATTTGAAGACTTTGAGAAAGTGAAGCCTAAGACTTTAATGATGGGAATAGGAAATTTGCTAGGGGGAAACAATAAGGGTTTCGAGGGAACCAAGGTGGAGATACTCAAGGCCCCTGTGCAAATTCCTTCAATTCCCGATAATGAGATCACCCAAACTTTAGATGGTGCGAGGAAAACCGAGGTTACAACCGAGGTAGACCACCTCAACCCAACACTATTGCATCATTGTACAAATTGGAGCGGGAGGAGATCCTTTATGCAATATCCTAATTTGTAAACAAGAATGATGTGTTCGTGGAGCGAACAAGGAGAGGGATCAAGAAGCTCAACACTAGAGCCTTTTCAAGTATTAAGAACCTCGAAGTGCAAGTTGGTCAACTTGCCACTTTGGTGAGCTGGCTTGAGGCTAGAGAATCCGGTAAGCTACCATTCCAACCCTAGGTTAATCCATGGAATGTGAGTGCCTTGAAGTTGAGAAGTGGGAAGGAGGTACGCGAGGCCGAGAAGGAGGTCATACAAGAGGACGACAAAATTGCAGAAAGTAACAAGACCAACCTCAATGAACACCTTAACGATATTGATTGGAGAAATCATATCTTGAGCTTTAATTGTGATGATAATGTTAGTGACAGCAATGCCATGCGCGAGTTTAGTGATGATTTTTTTATTGCAGATTCTACGGTCACTAACATGCAGCAATTGGTGAAAAGTGGAAAGGATTTAAAATCTCCTCAACCACCTCCTAAACCAAAGAAAATGGCTAAGGATTCAACATTAGTTAAGGTTAGTGATTTCGATTGTGATGATGTGCTACCCACTATTAAGACCTTGCATTTTCTATCTTTGTTGAATGAAAATTTTGATGATGCACATGTTGATAAGCATGATTTTGATGTTCATTGTGAAATTAAGAATGCTTTGCTGCGGATAGCAAACACTAATATGCAGTGGAGAAAGAAGTGGTTCAAGAAGTTCAAACCTCCCAAACCCCTTCCTATTCCCAAAATCAACAGGAATGTGTCAACTATAGCAAAGAACGAATGTGTTTGGTTTGTATCTCCTAAAGTGAATGGTAAGCCTAAGGTAAAGTGGATACCTGTCTATAGAGAGGTGGTCATGGGTGGTGTCAAGGATGGTGATTCCGGTGACCCACTGACTTGTTTGTGATTAGCTTTTGAAAATGTATGAATAATAAGTCGTGAGTATGACAATAAAGAAACGGTGATTTGATTTGAAATTTTTTGTGAATTTTTTGAAAGTGTTTGATTTTGGTGTTGTTTTTAAGGATTATTAGCCATGAGATTTTTGGCTGGAATAGTACTATGCTTGATTTTTGTGTTTTTTTGGGTTCAAGAATTCTTGTGACGAAAGTTGAAGGAGCTGGCCTAGCATGGGCCGTGCCAGCCTTGTGTCACATGAACGACACGAGGCATTCAAATAGCACAGGTCGTGTCATATAAATGTCGCTCGTGCCACCCAGATAAATCAAGCAAAGAGCATATGCTATTCTATATAAAGGCCTCATTCTTCACTCTTCTTACCCCTTCATCCAAAACCAACGAGAGCTCATCCTCTATTAGCCTAAATTTCCCCATAACTTCCTCAATCATTAACCAAATCACTCCAAAATTGTCCCAAATTCTTCCCATCTTCATTCCGCACAAAGCCCACAACAAATTTCATCCAAAAACACAAAAAAATATTCCCATATTTTGAAAAATTCAGTTCGTCCCTTTCTTTAATTTTTCTCCAAAATTGAAGATTTGATCCGTTCCGGGTGATTGAGATTGTTGAAATCTACTTTATGAGGAGTCCCGCACACTTCACGAGCACCAATTCATTAGATTTCATCTTCGATCCTCACGTAGGTACACGGCCGAACTCCTTTGAGAAAATTTGGATTTTTTTTTAAATTTTTGGAAGTTTTTGGATATTGCATGTTTAGGACTTATTAAGGTGGTTTGAGTGTAATTACATTTTTGTGGGAGAATTTTGAGTGTGAATTCGTGTAAAATGTAAGTGAACAATACTACGAAATATTTTCCTCAAAAGACCATTTTTGATATTGATTATGTACGGTCACGATGCTATCGCGTTGAAAGCCAAACGATGATGCCAACAATGAAAAGGCCGTAAATGATCATATCATGGCTCATGTATAACTGAGTCTTTCCTATCGCCTACTAAGGATCTAATTATAGAACCTCCTTAGGTTGATCACATGCCAAGTGTTCAGGACGCTTCTTCCATCCTGCCTTTCTAGCTCATAGCAGTTGGATCGGTGTGTTTTCGTTACCTTGTAGGGGCCTTACCATTTTGGGCATAGTTTTCCTTTCTCTTCTACTAGACTTACCTCATTCTTCTGTAATACGAGATCGCCAATTCGAAATTGTGTCTTCTTGACTTTCTCATTGTATGCTCGGGCCATCTTCTCCTCATACTTTGCCTCTGTGATCGTTGTGTGTTTCCTTTTCTCCTCAAACCTATCCAAATCCAATCTCATCTTTTTGGGATTATCGCTTTCATTGTATTTTTCCACTCTAAGTCTTGAGTTCCCGATTTAACTGGTATTACTGCCTCATCACCGCAAACTAGGTTGTACGGTGTTTCTCCAGTTGGTTCTCGCATTGTTGTTTTGTATGACCATATTGTGTTGGGTATCTCATAAAACCAACCAGTTCTCTTTAACTCTAATATTTATTGGATTCCTTGGACTATCGTTCTGTTAGTTACCTCTACTTGGTCATTAGCTTGGAGATGAGTTACATATGTGAATTTCTGCACAATCCCTAACTTCGAGCATCATTCGGTAAAGGTCCCACTTGTGAACTGAGTACCATTATCTGTGATGATAGTTTGGGGCACACCGAAACAACAAACTATGTTCTGCCAAACAAAATTTCTTGTTACTTCTCTCGTGAATCTTCCCAATGGTTATGCTTCTACACATTTCAGGATGTAGTCAATTGCCACAATTAGAAACTTCGCATTACAAGCTCCTTTGGGGGAAAGGTCCAACCAAGTTGATTCCCCATTTTTCAAATGGCCAGGATCTATATATCCCTGCTAAAGTGGCACATGGCTTTTGCGATATTGACGCTTTAAGTTAGTAGTTTTTACACTTTAGCACAAAGTTTTGCGCATCATTGAACATTGTTGGAAAATATTATTCTGCTTGAATTACCTTCTTTGAGATTGTTCAAGACTATTGATGCATCCCGCATAATCTATCATGAAATTCTTTCACGATTCCACTTGCTTAGGTTGATCCCACACACTTTATCCATGGGATAGGAAACCTTTTCTGTATAGGATTCCCCATCATAAACATAGTTGTGAGATCGTAATTCCAACTTTCAGGCCTATGACCCGTCCCTTCTCGAGTGTCATTAAACAAGAGAGGAGTCTGAGTTGTTAAGGGTAAAAAATAAGATTTATATATTGCTCCCGTTCTAGTGTTTATTTCACACGGTGCGGACAATGGTCAAAACTCCCCCCATCTGTCACATAGAGGTGTGCGTGTAAAATCTTCCATCAGCCTCGCCTCCGCAACTAGGGGAGTGCGACAATGACTATGGCACATTGCGCAGGTCTATTTCTCTCCAATGCGATTAAGTCCCGGGAGGGACACCACGAATGAAACTACCCCTAGGCCTAGAAAGTCAAAGGAAGTAGCCGTCTTATCGATGACTTCTAGGACTAACAAGATAACCCTAATTTGCTACCCACTCTATCTTTACCCGCAACCCTTTGGACCTCTTTGGTCGGCTAACTAGATGCATGGTTGATTGTGATTATTAAAAACGGTAACTTTCGTGCAGCCAGTTCTGGACTATTACACCCCAAGCACATCTAGGCTTCCCTAACAGGGGAGTAGTAATGGTGCGCCAATATGAAAGTAGACTCGATTGTGTGCCAATAAAGTGTGACTTTCATGCAATTTATAAAAATATTAAGAACAAGCCAACATAATGATCTCAAAACACATAGAAATAGGTAGATTTAGAAATCTCACAAAATAAACATCAACACATGAATACAAATATAGTCCCCAAGTAAGATCCCTACTCTCTAAGCATTGAACTCAAGTATTTCATTGGATTCAACACTTTTAGGCAAAAGAAAGATAAAAGGATGAAAAAAATCTTAAAAGTGAGAGTGTTTTCTCTCTCTAGCCAATTACTTAGATAAAAAATGAGCATAAACTTAAAACCCTAGTAGACAAAGGTCCATATATAGTAGTAGGGAATTTGTGCCTAAAAATAGGCAAAAAAAGTGGCCAAAAATCCTAGCAGCCACTAGGGGCCCGTGTCATAGCACGGTCCGTGCCAAATGTGCCGGGTGCACCTCGCGTCACCAGGTGCAGGCCACCGGCCGGGTCCTCATTTTCTTGTTTATGATCCGCCACATGTGTCATTTCGCGCGGCCCGTGAGCTGAAATCTTAATTTTCTCATTTCCTCGGCACGTCCCGCATCATTCTTCACACCCCGTGGGCTAGTCTTGACATTTGTGACTTGAAACGATGAGGGATGTGTAAAACGGAACATCCCGCCCCCATACTTAGCCATTTTTAGGTGAAAAAAGGGAGCCTTGTGCCGAATTTTGGCACTGCCCGTGCCAGGTGATATGGACCGTACCAAGCCCCCTTGACACGAGCCATACCAGCTGCTGCAGGCCGGTCTGCGTCGGTCGTGGCTGGTTTGCATGGCTAACAACCGTTGGTCCAATTTGAGAGTTCTTGTAGTTGATTTTATAGCGCTCGAGAAGACAAATCCAATGGTGACACTATCAAGTGCTGATTCTTCTCGAATTTTGCCCAAAACTCTGTACAACCTCGAACAACGATATTTTTGCTTCTTATTTGGTCTTCTTGAACTTTGACTCAGCCTTTCTTAGTCCCAATTCCTTCTACTACCCCGATTTGGAGTTCATGGTCTTCGATCTACTACAATTATTGCAAATGGTCTTCAATATCTTCTACCATTCTTGCGAGTGACCTTCAAATATCTACTACCACCCTCGCGGATTGCCTTCCATGAAAAGAAAATGAAAAAACACTTACAGGGGCAACCTATTAATGATAACAAAGAGGAAGATCTAGGCGCCCATGATAACCAAGTGTCCATTAGTCTCAATTAAGTCTACAAAACATGTGATTTAGATAGGAAAACCAAAAGTGGTTGTCTAAACCCTTTGTCGTGCAAACATAACTAAAACTAGCAATCAACTAAACAAAAGATGAAAATAAATGTGTTAAATGCATCGGATAACGCATGCATAATGGTGCACATCAGCCTATATCTTGCCTTCTGGAATTTATTCCATTTTGAAGTAGCCCTTTAACGGTGTCATCCAATTCGTTTCTTCTGTCTAGAACGTTGACACAGTTGTTGTGACTGTACTTCTGACCAACATGACTTCTACATTCACATCATTCTACCCAACAAAGAATCAAAGCCAACTGTTGTTGATTTACTTAAGGCACCTGCCCTAGTATTTCGAGGGTTCTGTTTATGCATTATTTCAAGGGTTCTATCTCATCATCTGCTACTATATCCCTTAATTCTTCTTCATAATTAAGGCTCTTATGCCTTTGACTTACTTTTTGTTTCTTTTTGGGGATTTAGCTTGATCATAGCTAGGAGCGAGTTATAGCATATGGTCCCTATTAACTTCTAAGAAAGCTGCGAAAGCTCTCCTCTCATTTTCTTGATTTGCATTAGAAGATTCAGCTTCTTCTTCATCGTCGTATGTATCTTCTTTGTTATGCTCCCATTCCTTACTGGGAACGTATTCTTGGTCTTGATTGGGATTCATATTCTTGTTATGCCCATTTATTCATTCTTGTTTATGATTCTGGCTTCTCTTGTTTCTGGTGAATACCATGTTTATTCTAAAGGGAATAAGGGACTTCAAAAAAAGAATTTTTCGTTCCCTACAGACGATGCCAATGATGTCGTATTACCGGCCAGGAAAAATGGGTTCTATCCACTGTGTAGCTATCGTAGCCCTACAATAAAGGTCCCGAAAGTGAATTCGGGGAAAGAGATCCCACGATCAAGTCAGTTCCTTCCTTAAGAGAATTTGTATTTTTCAATTCAGTGTCACTTACCTGAGCTAGTGTTGTTCTCCTTGTATTTATAATAAACTGTAGTCACGGCTCCGCATTACTAGGGTTTCAGATCGTGGTTTTCATGGTGGTTGCATCGTGGTTTTTATGATCTCAGTTTGTGGCTGAGTCTTGGACGTGGCTCTTCCTTTCTCGATTTGTGGTTGAGTTCTCTTGGACATAACTCCACCTTTCTCGGTTTGTGGCTGAC
>JAUOBV010161643.1:0-12336 GCA_032360425.1 Rubia occidens | reverse complement strand
CATTTTACTTGCTTTTAGATCTCTATGTGTGTATATATCTAGGCTTATATTAACCATTGCATGCTTAGACGCTTAGAAATATCCCTCTTCGCTGTGGAAAACCCCGACTTGCCACTTGCTACTTGGTTGTAGTTAGTAAGCATTTAGGGCTTATAAATTACATCTTTGAGAGGTACAGCGACGACCTCCCGCTATTCTAGATGGAACTAAAGGTTGGAGGAGTTATACCATAATAACATGAATTGATCCCAAATCTCTAAACAAAAGGTTCACTGATTATAAAAGTGCTCTATGGAATTAGCATTAATGCATTTCCAACAATTAGATGGAAGATTAAAACCAAACATAGGGAAAATATCATCAAAAGGCAATAGGTTATTCATGAGTCTCCATATGAAAAATGAGATCTTACTTGGAATATAATTTTTCCAGATTCTTTTATGTGAAGGTCTTCTATTTCTTGTTTCTCTCAATTGTTTGTATATACCTTTGATTGAGAAATTTCCGTCTGCAACAGCCTTCCACACCAATCTGTCCTTGTAATTTGGATTGAGCTCGATATCCTGCAAAATAGAGATGATGTTGGTAGCCAAATATGGCTCCAGTATTTGGATGAGGTGTGACCCATTTTATACCACCTCAGCAAGAGAAAAATCAGGGAAAGGGATTCTAATTATAGGCCATTTGTAGTATAATGCCCTTTCTCCTGACCAGTTTCCATTCCAGAAACTACAGTCACCATTACCTTGAATAATCGTAGAGTTATTGTTGCAGAATCGAGTGACTGGGCATATTTTATTCCAAAGAGGACATGATTTAGAGGATTCTGGTAGAGACCATAAGAAGTTAGCCCAGGTTGAGTCATTGATTTGCATCTTCCACCACAATTTACAAGGGAAAGCTCTAATAAAATGGTGAATACTTCTAGTGCCTAAACCATTTTCAGAAGTTGGAAATGAGATTTTATCCCATGTCACCAAACCTTTTTATTTCTTATTTTCGTAGATCCCCACAGAAAATTTGAAACCTTTTTTCCATTATTTTAATCACACTCTTTAGGGGAATAACAGTTACAAAAATATGCAGTGGGTGAGATAGAATACATGTTCTAATTAAAACTAGTTTACCTGCATGAGATAGTCCCTTATTTTTCCAGTTATTTAACTTTGATTCAATAATTTCAAGAACTTCTTGAAAATGACTAGTTTTATTCCTACCATTAAAGATTGGAACTCCTAGGTATTTAAAGGGAGAAGGTCCCTTTTTCTTTCCAAGGATTGCTCTAACCTTTCTAAGTTGTGCATTGTTAGATTTAGTACCTAGGAAGTATTCACTCTGGTGGTAATTAATTTGTTAACCAGAGGCGGATTGATATGCATCAAGAAACTTCCTACTTCCTTATAGATTTTATCTCTTTCTCTCAGAAAGATAGAGGTGTCATATGCATATATCAAATAGCATTTGCTGTAGTATAAAAAATACTGCAAATGACAATGAAGGAAAATATGATTTGAGGGCTCTAGAGAAGGATTCTGTCAGGATATTATATAGAAATAGAGATAAGGAGCCACCCTATTTCATTACCCTAGAGACCTTAAAGAAACCTAGGGGAACACCAATAAAAAGACTTGAGAAAGATGCTGATGAAATGTTAGCTAGAATGATTTTTACTAAGTTAACTGAGAAACCAAATCTTAGCAAGACATAATTTAAAAAGCCTCACGAAACCATGTCAAAAGTTTTATGCATATCCAATTTTAAGATTAAGTTATCACATTTTGAGTTTAGAAACCTTATCATCTACTGCATTTGAATAATGTTATCAGCAATATCTCTATTTTTCATTAAAAGCTGTTTGTTCCTTAGAGATTAACACATTCATTAGAGGTCGTAATCTGTCTATTATCAATTTTGAACATATTTTATTCAATTAGATAGACTTATTGGTCTATTGTCAGGAAAGGTTTTTGGAGTTGGTTTTTTGGGTATTAGGGAGATCCAAGTGACTGAGATGAATTGTGGGATGGGAAATCCTCTAAGAAATTGGTTTACAACTTCCAAGAGGTCAGCTTTGATTATGTCCCATGCAAAGGTATAAAACTTTTCTAGGAAACCATCTGGGCCAGGTGCTCTATCCCGATTTGAGTTAAAAACTACCTCTTTGATCTTTTCTAAAGTTGCAGGCAAAGGAAGTTTCCTATTGTTTTCCGGGGAAATGACCTCAGGTATACAGTGGAGGAAATAATTGAGGTAGGTATCTCAGTGATCAAGCTGAGATTGGGTCAGTAAGTTCTGGAAGCAGGTTAGACCTTCCTGGGAAATCTCTTCTTGATGTGTCAGCCAAACACCTGAACTACTCTTGATTTTTGAGATCATTGTCCTGGAGTTTTTCTCTTTGTTAGTTAAATGGAAAAATTTAGTGTTGTTATCTCCCAATTTAAGCCATTTCACATTGGATTTTTGTTGCCAGAAAATGGATTCCTCCTTTAAGGCTCTAAGTAATATTGCCTTGGCTCTATTTAAGTTGCTATAGTTTTGCTCATTATCTAGGTTAAGTAAGTCATTATCAGCTTGATTAACCCGTTGTTCAACCTTTAAAACATTATCCCTAATATTACCAAAATATTCTCTATTCCATATTTTCAAGAATTTTTTAAGTCTTCTCAGTTTGAAACTGAAGAGTTCCATACCATTTAAATGGGAAGAATGGTTCCAGTTTTGTAGGATTAAAGGTTTAATTTCATTCTCCCTATTTAGCCACATTATCTGGAATCTAAAGGGTTTTGGCAAGCTGATTTGAGATGACTGAATAGACAGCTACATAGGGGAATGGTCAGAGCAAGTTCTATTCAAGATTTGAATGGAACTATTAGGGTACAATTGGCTCCAATTTTGATAGCACATGCCTCTATCAAGTCTCTTATATACTCTACCATGTGACCTATTTTTGACCATGTAAACTTGGGTCCAACAGTGTTGACATGTATTAGATTAAGAGTTTCAATTACATCATTGAAGTTTTATATACTATCCATATTAGGGAGGCTACTTCCTTTATATCCAGGCTATGATGTTATGACATTGAAATCACCAATTAAGAGTTTGGGGGACTGAGGTAAATCTAGTAGATCTAAGCATAATTGTCTTCTTAGGGATCTTGTAGTTTTTGCATAGAAAAATACAGCAAGCCAAGGAATATTATTCCACTTATATACAATCTGCATAACTAAGCATTGAGAATGCCGAGAGTGAAAGGTACAGGTTAAAAGATCATCCCACATTAACCATATTTTTTGATCATCCCACATTATCAGCACATTTATGGTTTTGGAAACCTAATTTCATTTTTAGCTTCATAATTTCCTTATTTTCATGCATTAGTTCAACTAGGCATAACAGAGATATCTTATGTCTTACTATTAGAGACTTTAGCCTAGGGATTGATTTATTATAACCTCTATTATTCCAAATTAAACAGTTTGCAATTATGGTGTGCTTAATCATTTAAAATAATGGTGTTTGTTTTTGTTTGATGATCTTAAGATCATGTTTAGATCAGTAAAATAGTTTTTCATTTTAGAGCCCGATCCTTTCTTATTTTACCTTTAACATTCCTATCAGGAGTGGAAATCACCCTACCTGATGTTACCTGTTGGGAGTCATTTGATTCCATGTTTGTTTAGGGGATTAGTACATCTTCCAGATCCATGCTCTCCTCAGAATTATAGGTGGAGCATTCTGACAGAGAATCGTCCAGTCCATAACTTCCTTTTGTCCTATTTATCTCACATTGTTTGAAATTTTCTTCTACATTTAAATCATGCAGAAGTGCAAAACTATTTTCAGTTGAAACTGGTTTTTCATAAGGTATGATAGCTAAAACAGTAGAGCTAATGGGTTTAGATTTAGGAGAAAAAAGGGTAAGAGATCATCCTTATAGTGAAAGCTGAGTGGATGATCCTTGATGCTTACTATGAGATTAGCTTCCTCATGCGATATTATAGAAGAATATTGAACATATGAATTTTGAACATGCAGATCATCTGAAACCGCTTCTTGGAATTGATCTGAGGATTGACTTCTCCAATCATTTTCCTTTTCCATAGGACTCAGGCCTGAGGAGCTTGCAACACTCAAGGATTCTTTTTTCGTCCACACTTCAATTGATTTTCTATTCAAATTCTTGTGGCTTTTTGGGGATCCCTTTAGTTTGTTTCTATCCTTAGAAGAGGTTAGACCTTTGTGGCTGATATCAGAATCACTATCTAAGTGTGTGATTGAGTTTTTTTTGAGTGTTTCTGGTATGCACAGACTGGTATGGGGGAACAGGTGTAGAGTTAGGATTGGAAGTAGGTTTTCCCCCTTGACATTCCTTCTATAACTGGAGTCTGAGTGGCCCAGTTTGTGGCAAGTAAAACAGTAAGAGGGCTTGGATTCATATACTATATTGTATAACTTATTTGTTGTAATTGAACACAACCTAATTCTGTTTGGCATAGGATTTATAAGATCGAATTCTACACACATTCTGATGATAGAAGGCCTAATAAGATTATTGGTAGGGGTATCTACTTGGATAAATTTACCAATAGAATTCCCAATCCCTGTAAGGGCAGCTGGGTGAAAATAATGGGTAGGGGGATATTCAATAGTAAACCAGATAGGAACAAAATGTGGTTCTTCATCTAGATCAAAATCTGTAGACCATTTTACAATGTGCATAGATTGGGTTCCATGATACCATACCGGTTTGCTCCAGATTTTCTGCCTATCACTTTCGTGATTGAAGGTAAGTCTGACATACCTTGAACCCATCACTGCCACTTGGAAGTCTGCTCGAAGACCTATCTTCGATATCTCTTTTATGATCACTTCAAGCGTTGGCCTTCCCCTTAAGAGTTTTTCGATTAGGGCGTGGTTGAAGGGGATTGCAATTTCTTCGATTTCAACTTGTGGGAAGATACATACTGTTTTGCCTTTGAATTTTAGTAGAGGATGCAGGTTGATTGAATTGGAGCTTGATGTGGTTTAATTGAGAGAGTTTCTGGGGAGTAGAAGGGATTGAAGGTAGGTGGGCAGGCTCACACCTTGTGGTGGAGCCGCCATGTCAGGGTGAAGCTGATGAAATTTTGGTAACAAATTGTATAAAATAGCCATTAACGACAGTTGAAGAGTAGATAGAGAGAGCGTATTTTAGGAGAGAGAGAAAGTAGAGAGAGAGTTCATCGTTTTCAATCCCAAGAAGTTCTATGATGTTAGGCTACCCGATCCGTCCATATATCAACTG
Source organism: Rubia occidens (assembly GCA_032360425.1). Classification (NCBI taxonomy): domain Eukaryota; kingdom Viridiplantae; phylum Streptophyta; class Magnoliopsida; order Gentianales; family Rubiaceae; genus Rubia; species Rubia occidens. Next base: position 7,049 of record JAUOBV010161643.1, on the reverse strand, counting down.
CAACCTTATGACTCCATCGCCGACAAATGAGTATATTTTTAACAAAAAAAATTCCTCTCTTTCTCTCATTTTACCTAGGATCTCTTTAAGGTTTTTATCCTAGCCACCCATTGTATTTCTTTTGCTTCCATCTCACCCACATTTATCCTTTCATTTTTACCTAGGCCGCCCTTTCTTGTTTTCGACCTATCCGATCCCCCAATGTTGCCTAAATTTCACTCTCGGGTTTTCAACTTAGCGGGTTTTCTTTTTAACTTTTTTTTTTCATTTTTTTCATTTTCCCATGTTTTTCCAATAAAAAAATAGCAAAAAGCTTTCAATATCAAGCATACATGCATGTAAATCCTTTAACCCCTCCCCACACTTAAAACATTACATTGCCCTCAATTTAAACATATAAGGCAAGAACGATAAAACTCAAGTTAAGAGGTAAAGTGACTCCCATTTCTCTGCATAGTTGTCGGTTGTAGGACGCAATCCCATGTATTCATCTGAATTTGGTTCCAAAATTGGTAGCGGAACCGAAAGGGGAGTTAGAGATGCCGCAGAGGAATTCACCCCTCGAGCCACATATTGTCTCCTTGGCATAATTTGATCTAGAACTAACATCACAGAGAACAACATCAAACTCACAAGTACATAGGGATTTGAAATGTTAGGTTTAGAATTGAAAGTTAATAACCATAACATTCCCAAAGAACAACAACTCCTTCATGCATTCGCCACTATAAAGTCATCCAATAAAAATATCTAACATATATCGACAAATATCCAAGGATTGTTAGAGAATTTAGCAATCATAGTCACAATCATTTAGTCTGCACACTACGATCAACAAAGCTATAATAAAGATGCAAGAATGTTCATATGTCCATATATGCAAGCTGGTGAAGAAATGACTTGAAGTGTGGTGGTTCTTGGGAGTAGTTGGTTGAGAAGAAAAATATGATTCAGCAATCTGGGGTAGGTGTCGCAATCGCGAAAATACCATCGCGACTCGTGATAGAATGTCGCGACTCGCAAAGGGTCTTTCGTGATCGCAACAAAATGGAATTGGAAGTTGAAAATTCTCAAAATCCCTCTAATTTCCATTGCAGACGCGACAAGGTTGTTAGGACTCGCAATGATCTTTTGCGACTCACGAAACCTCAATCGCGATCGCAAAAATGTAGACCTGGAACTTCAAAATATTATATTCTTGTCCTGATTTTGGTCGCAATCGCGATGGCAATGTAGCGAATTGCGGCCAAAAAGGATTGGGAGTTTTCCAAAATACCCATTTCGACGCGAATCGCAATGGATCTATCACGATCGTGACAGACAGGGTCTCTCACACTTGTAAAATAAATCCAAATTTACCAGCTTTCCCAGCTTTCTTCCTTTTTCATAGCTATCATTCCTTCATCTTCTCCAATGCAATGCACTTCATCTTGCTACAAAATCAAGGAAAAATACCTTGAAAAGAACAGGATAAAATAACAAGAAACAATGACAAAGACCAAAATAAAAGCCAAATTTACTTGCATTTTCGGCACGACTTTGCTCCGTATATGTATAGTCATCGGCATGACCCTAATTTTATCCATATGGTGAAGGTTTGAACTCTTTCACCATGACCATCCAAAAGTAGATATGTGGGGTAAAAAACTTTGAAGGGGAAAGTCTTGTGGAGGTGGAGTTGGTTTTAAAGGAGTGGGGTGGTTAGGAGGCTTGTTATAGTTTTTTTCTCCTCTCTTATCTCCTTCAAAACTTTCGAAAATGGTGGAGTTGGTTCACTAGGTTGGGGTAGGGGTGATGATAGAAATGGATGTAGCACAATCACCTCTTCCTCAACTTCTTTGCATTCAACCACCGACTCCTCATCCCATTTGAACTCAAACTCATTCGTCAGGGTGACCTCACTCAATGTATCTTTGAGTTCGACTTGGGATGTTGTATCTTCCGAATAACTAGCTTCCATTCAGATCACTATTTCCATCATGTTTCTCACATGCCCCTCCAAAGCCTTGAGTCCTGCGGAAGTTCGATCTTCCACTTCCTCATTAATCTTAGCCAAATTGGTTAAGTTTTCTATTACATCCATAATCTCCGCATTTGTCAAATTTAAACCTTTTTCTTTGGCTTGATTTTGGGGTATGGTGTAAGGTGGTGGGGGATACAAGAATTACTATATACCGCATTTGTCAAATTTACCACTCGACACCGAATTGTAAGAATTGTGGTAAGAAAACCACTCTTGAGCTTCTTGCCATTGAAAACCATCAACTCTATCCCCATGATAGCACTCTTTATAATACCCTTGGTTTTGAAAACCAGCAGTTATTTCCCCTTCGTAGTCCCTATTCCTCAACATATAGAAAGACTTGGTAGGATGTTCGGCATGACATATCCTACAAAACCTTGTCGTTGAGCCTCTCTTCACATCATGAGTTCCCTCAAGGTGAAATGTTTCTTTTTTTTCAAAAAGCCAGAACGATAATGAAAGGATTCTCAATAAAAATTCACCAAGAACTCAAGGAATACCTACTCCGAACAAAAACATCCAAAGAGAAAAGGAAAATAAAAAAAAAACTAGCAAATAGTCACACATAATATGCCCAACCACTTAAAAATAAATGCCTCTTCCCTAGCAACGACACCAAAATTTGGGAGGTCTCCGTCATACCTCTCAAAGATACAATTTTTAAGCCCAAAATTCTTACTAAATACAATTAAGTAGATAATGGAAAATAGGGGTCGTCCACAGAGAAGAGGGATTTTCCTAAGGGTTCATGCATATAATGGTGGATATAAGCCTAGATGTATATATACATAGATATATAAAAGCAAGTAAAGAGGGGGGTTGTTGGTTGGTTTTTCTAAGTTATGAAAGTAAAGACAAGATGATTAGCAAGGTTAAGTAACTACGTTAATCATGTAACAACCTAATAAAAAGGGTAAAAACTACAAATGACAAAGCCTTGGGCAATGGATATCCGCTTCAGAACCTCTTATCTATCATTAAATCCATGACCTATTCACTACTTTAACTACTTTTTGTGAAGATAAATCTTCTATTCTTCTTTGATAGTAGTTTACAAGAGTGAATTCGACATCTTTCGCTAAACCTCACTAATGACTCCTTTAGTCGATCAATGCCTAAAAGTATCTCATTAATGACATTAAGTACAAAGAACCAACAAGCTTGGTAACACTTATAAACACTACACCGTGTCTAAGCATTGAACCAATTCATGCATTTGCAAAAGATTAGCCAAGAACGTTCAACGTTCATAAAATTCTCCTATTTACTACACAAAACAAACATGATAAAGAATTCAACATTATCACATTTATCTAGCATTCATCAAATCATCATCAACATTAGAAGCGCTAACACATGCTCTTGGATTGCATAGAAAAGGAAGGGAGAATTAGCTACTTTCTCCAAACCTTAACACATAATCATACAAGCAATTCATATACTCAAACTCCTGACACCATTAATGGATTCAACAACCAAATTCAAGCACAATAAATACACAATAGAGAAAGCATTAAATAGATAGAAATGATTCTCAAGACATAGATAAGGAAGCTTCAATCCATTTTCCCAAGGAGATTACTACCCTGTATTTCTAAAACGCATAACAAATCTACAAAAATAAGAAAAGCAAGAAGAAGAAATTTGGGTTTGAAACACAGAAAATTGCAGGAAGAATGAGAGAAAAGTATTCTGAAAAGAGAGGATAAGGTTGTTACTTATATTACAAAAAATAAGGAAATACTTTCTGGCCACCCGTCTATCACGACTCGTGACGTGACCATCGCGAGTCACGGCAGAGCCCAAATTCAGCATCTTGATTTCTTTTTTCTCTTTGTCTCAATTCCTTCTCTTCACATCACTTTTCTTTAATACTTCTAGTCTTAAAATATCAAAAGAAGGTCTTTAAATATTCAAAGATAGTCTTCAAGGTCTTTAAACATTTGCCCTGTCACACAAAATCCCGTAGAAAAGTAATAAAAGTGCAAAGTCGCTCTTAACTCATCTTTGAGAATTCCAAGGAAAAATGCCACACTTAGAGTATAAAAGTGTACAAAAGTGAATCCAAAAAGGCCCAAAATAACTGTATAAAATGGACACATCACCCCTCAATTTGCATGCACCATATATTAAGATGGAAGTAGTCAAAGGGAAAGTCTTTAAACTACTTAAGACAGGGGTGGTATATCCTATCTCCAATAGTAAGTGGGTGAGTCCTATTCAAGTGGTTCCAGAACAGAGTGGAGTGACCGTGGTGGAGAAAAAGGATGGGGATTTTGTCCCCACCCGTATTCAAAATGGGTGGCAATTTTGTATTGATTATCACTGCTTAAATGCGGTAAGGATTATTTTCCCTTACCGACTAAATGCTCGAAAGACTAGCGGGTCGCCGACATTACGATTTCCTTAATGGATATTTAGGATACTTCCAAATAGTCATCGATCCGGAGGATCAGGAAAATATAACCTTTACGTGCCCTTTTGGCACTTTCGCCTTTAGACGTATGTCTTTCGACCTTTGTAATGCACTGGGAACATTTCAGAGGTGCATGGTCAATATCTTTTTGGAGTTGATGGAGCACTTCGTCAAAGTTTTCATGGATTATTTCACCATTTATGGAGACTTTTTGACTCATTCTTACATCATCTAGCACTTGTGTTAGAAAGGTGCATTGACACCAACCTCATCTTAAACTCTGAGAAGTTCCACTTTATGGTGGAAAAGGGCAATGTTCAAGGTCTAGAAGTGGAAAAGGTTAAAGTAGATATAATCAAATCCCTTCCTTACCCTACTTGTTTGAGAGACATTAGATCATTCTTAGGTCATGCCAGATGTTACCGGTATTTCATTAAGGATTTCTCTAAGATTTCCTCTTCTTTGTGCAAATTGTTGCAAAAGGATGCTAATTTTGTTATTGATGAGGAATGTAGAATAGCCTTTGACACTTTGAAGAAAATGCTTGTTACTGCCCCTATTATCCAACCCCCAAACTGGCCTCTCATTTTTAAAATAATGTGAGATGAAATTGATTATGACATAGGAGCAGTGTTAGGCCAAATGGTAGGAAGACTCCCACATTCTATTTACTATGCGTCAGTGAATCTTAATGATGCACAGTGTAATTACTCAACTGCAAAAAAAAAGAGTTATTGGTCATGGTTTTCTCACTTGAGAAGTTTAGGCACGAAGGTCATTGTACATACTGATCATGCTGCTCTCCGCTATTTGATGACTAAGAAAAAGGCAAAACCTAGGCTTAATAGGTGGATATTTCCTTCTAGTGAGTTTGATCTTGAGGTGAGAGATAAAAAGGGAAATGAGAATGTAGTGGCTGACCATTTAAGTATATTTCCAACACTTGAGATCTTAGATCCCACCAAGGAAAAATTTAAGTTGGAACATGTTCATGAAGAATTTATCGACAAACAATTGTTCGGTGCGACAACTAGCCAACCTTGGTATGCTGGCATATTGAATTACCTTGAGACGTGGGAATTTCCCCCCTCCTTTAACAAAACATGAAAGGACAGGCTAGTGAATGAGGCAAAGGAACATTTTTGGGACGATCCTTACCTTTGGAAACATTGCTCTGATTAAGAGATTAGGAGATATGTTTCCGAAGAGGAGGTGGAGCCAATCCTTATACTTTCCACTCTTCCACTGTAGGTGGACATTTAGAGTATAAAAGAACCGCTAAGAGAGTGGTGGAATATGGAATTTATTGGCCCAACATGTTGAAACATACACTACAGTTCATTCTAACTTGTGATTGGTACCAAAAGATGGGCAATATCTCATTCAAAAATGAAATGGCCCAACTTCTCTCAATACTGGTTGAGATATTTAATGTGTGAGGGATGGATTTCATGAGTTCTTTCCCCGTTTCCAATGGAAATTATTATATCCTTGTGGATTATATATCTAAGTGGGTCAAGGCCAAAGACACAAATAACAATGATGTGGCAACCGTGATGAGTTTCCTCAAATCCAACATATTCTCATGGTTCGGCCTACACTGAACCATAATTAGTGATAAAGGTACTCAGTTTACTAATAAAGTCATGGGACCCTTTTTAAAAGATATGGAGTGACCCATTGGATATCCACCGCTTACTACGCATGAATAAATAGTAAAGCAGAAATATCCAATCGGGAAATCAAGACTATCCTTTAAAAGATGGTAAATCCATATACAAAGGATTAGAGTGCTAGATTGGATGATGCATTTTGGGCGTATCGGACCACGCAAAAAATTCACATAGGCATGTCACATTTTCATATTCTCTATGGTTAGAGATGCCACCTCCCGGTAGAGCTCGAGTTCAAAACACACTGGGTCTTTAAACGCTTGAATATGAACTTTAATGAAGCTGGAAGACATAGGAAGTTACAACTCCAAGAACTTGAAGAGTTTAGGCGCGACTCTTATTACGGTGCATAAATTTACAAGGAAAAGAAAAGACACGAGAAAATAGTATAGAAGTACTTTTTTGTGGGATAAAAAGTCCTTGTATACCAATCTTGGAAACGTCTTTTTCCAGGTAAATTACAGTCAAGGTAGGGAGGTGCTTATATGGTGACCAAGGTCTATGATCATGGAACCATAGTTGTAAAAGATGAAGAGAATGAAATCAAGTGGTTCGTCAATGGGCTAAGGTTGAAACCTTATCTAGAATGGGGGAATTTGGGAGTATACAAGGAGGACAATCCCCACCTTGATGAGAAAATCCATGAATGGACACTCCTATCAAAAATATGTCGTGAAGATGATAATAATGAAATGATACTTTCACCTTGAATTAGTATATTTTGATAATTTTGTGATGATTATATGTGTTCGATATTTGACGGTAATTTTTGAGGATGATAATCATCAATTTATTGTATGAAATAGAGCTACCCTTGGTTTTCTAGTCTTTGCAGGAATCCTTATGATGAATTTTAAGACAAGAAATAGAGATGATTCTTTGAAATATTCAATCTTTCCTTCTTCTTTTTTACCTTGGTCACATGTATTGGGGATAA
>JAUOBV010161539.1:0-12337 GCA_032360425.1 Rubia occidens | reverse complement strand
TTATATTAGTACTTGGGAGTGTTTGTAAATGTATTTTTACTTGGAAGATATGTTGGAAACTCGGGCCCTTGCGGTCAAAGCTAAAATTTATATGTTACTCCATTATTTACTTGTAACTACTAAAAAGTAGCTATTGGTAAGATCGGGTGTCGTCCACAGAGACCAAGGGGTTTAAAAGATAGATTCACTTAATTCTCACACAATCGTCATCAAGTGTTTGTGTCGGGAGTAGAGAAAATAAAGTGTTTTGTTTGTATTAGATAAGCTAACAACTAAGAACAAGAAGATAGAAACTATGGAGTAAACATGATACCTTGGGGGCATTTGCATTAAGGAATTGACGTTTACACGTGATACTCGATTCTTATTCACATAGTAACAATTTGACTATTCTATGCCTTATAACACTATGTGGAAAGGTTGATTCACCGGGAACTCCCACGATGACGAATATCCTGGTTCTTCCCTTCGTCAAACTCTTACCTCCGCTCATTATAGCTAGAGGAGCGCTACCACTATCCCCCTCTAGCCTCACTACCGTGGTAATAAACCCGCTCCCAACGCGCAATAAATTAAACACGATTGTAGCATGGCTCGCTTGGACCTCTACCGTGAACACCCACTCTAAACCCATGTTGTGCCATTTAGAGAATTAGTATATTATTTATTTCCCCTTGGAATTTTACGTGGACTAGTTTACTACGAACATGTGATATGACTCAACTAGACTACAACCCCAACTAGATTTATAACCGATGCCCAACAATATATGGCTGGGTCAGCCCGTGTCATTCATAGCCTAATTCATTTAAGTCCTCTAACCTAATTCAACCAAATAATTAACAATCATGCATATTTGTCACTCATAAACACAATGTTAACATTAACCTTTGACAAAATACGACAAAAAGACAAAACACTTCCAGGTTCATTCTTGTGCCTAGTATTAGATCATGCAATGGAATTAATTATTTTTGCATAATAACTCAAGCATGCATAACAATAAGAACTAAGACCAAGCAATAATAGTAATAAGATCATAAAATAGATGAATCCAGGATTCCCCCAAGTCAAACGTCTATGTATATAGGCCAACCTCGAAAACTGTTCAAGCTCTTCATCTGTCACACCTTTCCAAAATTCATCACTCATTCACCTTCCCCTCATTCGCCTTTCGTACATATTTGAACAGGCATGTCTTTGTAAACTATCTATTTGAATCCAAACTTTGTTTTTTTTTCATGTTTCTTTGTTGTATTGTAGTTAAAATTTGTGTGAAATCGTAGTTGTACTCACTTTGTGTATTCTTTTTCTTTTTATGTTATTTTCTATTGATTGTTCTTTAACGTGCATATTCATATTATTGGTCGTTGTTTGTGTTATATTCATTGTTATATAAGAATGTAGTCGATTAGGATTTCCATATGTATTCAGCATCGGTGAAAACTTTTGGTATTAATCATTCATCAAAGTTGACTATTGGTGTCAATCATTCATAGTAGTTTAGATTTTTAAATGTGAATGCGGAGTCAATCACCCATTGGTTATGCTATCGGTTATGCTATCGTTAGAACCGACTGTAGACAGAGGTCGTATGTACATGTCGGTCATACATTTTTTTGGACCAAGACGTCTTCGACTTTAGTCGTATGTTTCCGGTCTAACCAATAGCATATGCAAATAGTAGTTGATGTTGCATATATTTAGTTCATGTTCAATCCCAGTGACTTGATGTACTGGATTTTTTTGTATTATTTTCGTTTCTTTCTTTCATTTTTATGAAATTTAGGATTCATGGTAAACAATGGAGATTCAGGCTTTGCCAACCGTAAGGTTCACGATTTATGTTCATTTTGCTATTTTTTGGTACTTGTGCACAAATACTAATATCATTCATTTTCTACAGCATGTGGCATTTGGTAGCACACCCCCTCTCCCCGGTATAATATAGACCACCATACCATGTCATATGATCTTCCACATTTCAGTTGCTTCTTATCGCAACTAAACTTTCACTATTGGAAAACAGAGTCATAGACACCAGTAGCTTTCCCTGGGGAAGAAAGTGCTGATAATATCTTAGGCATCGATTTTATGTCAAAAATTAAGGAAACCGATGCTAGTGGTCATTCTCAGCACCGGAATAATCTTACCGGTGACGACAATGAAATTTGGCATCAGAGCGTGATGGAAAAAGTGCAATATACCGGTGCTAGAAATGTATCCAAGTGAGTAATAGTGTATTTGGAGCATAAAACAATGGAGGGAAATAGGTAGAACCTATATGAAGCGAAAAACCGGTGTATGTTATTGAATTATTAGCACTAGTAACTATTAGTCCGGTGCTGACAAAATCGGTCCCACAAAAGAAGTAAATGGTGCTGTAATTGAACTCCAGCACCGGTCGGGGTAAATTGGAACAAACCAGTGCTGTAATCTCAATTACCCTGAAAAATTGGTGGGAAATTTGTATAAAACCGATGCTAGAAGAGCATTTAATGCTCACCTACCACTATTCACTGGCTGGTAAAAAGTGGGTATTTGGGGTGATTAGGTCATTAATGGTGTTTTTGGAGGGATTTGACATTGAATGCTGACATGAAGACCCAAAAGGATAGTTTTTAAAGTGTTTGGCATGTTATAAATGATGGAATATGGCACAAATGATTTGTATGCATATATTTTGTGTGTTTGATCATGTTCTTGATCCTTGTATACATGGAAGAAATGTGATTTTTTTTGTAGATTTCTTGATGTCATTAATACCTTATTTAGGAATGTGAAATTGTTGTGTAAGGTTTGAATGTTGTTACATGAGTTGTACGTATGGTTTCCCGAATTGATTTTTATTTTTTAGAATATTGCATAGCTATGGTGAGTGTGTAGAACTTTAAATGTGGTACATTCGTTAATGTTTAGAGATGGAACGTGAAATCAAGAGGTATAAGCATGTGTATTGCGAGGTTAGGTGTTTGAGCAAAGAATATGTTAATTTTGTGGAGGAGTTTTTAAAGCATACATTTGGTCGTGAGAAGCGAATGTTATGTCCTTGTCGTGATTGCAAGAATCTTAACTGTAGTGGTGATAGAGGCATCGTGAAACTTCACTTGGTTAGAAGAGGGATTGAAAAATATTATTTGGTTTGGACCTTTCACGGTGACAAGGCACCACCGAAGGTGGTTGTCGGTAGTGGGGGAGAGTGTTTCAGAGACTTAAATTTAGATGGAATGTGTGAGGAGGTTGTCAATGGATTTAGGAGGAGTCCTAAGGTTTTCTCTAATTTCTTAGGTGAGACGGACATGCCTTTGTATCCCGGTTGCAATAAGAAGGATATTGTGATGTCATGTTTGATGAATTTTTTTAATGTTATTGGTAAATAAAGCAACACTAGCATGAACAAGTTGCTAAAGTTCTTGAATGAAAATCTTTCATCCGTTAATGGGATACCGGACAACCTCTACGAGGTGAAGAGAATTCCTTGTTCGATGGGATTGGAGTATGAATAAATACATTCTTGTCCCATTGAATGTTCCTGGGAAGACGAAGGACATCTTGAATGTTCATATGGATTTGGTGGAGCTTGGAATTCAGTCAGACCTAGGCCTGGAGGTGAGGGGAAAGCGAACGTAACTCCATTTCCCCCCATAAAATCTTTCAGTGGATGAGTGCATCAATGGAATCAAGGTACCATCTGGATAATCTTCTAATATTTGTCTCTTTGTGAATGAAGATTTACTTTTGAATGCCTTAACATCTCATGATTGTCATGTTCTTATGCAACAATTGTTGTTCGTTGCCATTCATGGTGTTATGGATGAGGATTTGCAATTTAGCATTTTTGTTTCTTCCTCAACTTCATTTGTCGTAAGAATATAAGCAAGCAAGTGCTTGATGTGTTGGAGCGGGAGGGGGTTTTCGTGATATGTCAGTTGGAGAAGTACTTTCCTCTGTCCTTCTTTGACATAATGGTTCACCTAGTCATTCATTTGGTTAGGGAAATCTCTTCTGTGGGGTCCTGTGGGGATGCATTGAATGTACCCTTTCGAGCAGCACATGGGTGTTTTCAAAGGTTATGTTCACAATTGTAGCCATCCTGATGCGAGCATCGTGTAAAGGTACGTGACTGAAGAGATCATTGAAAAATGTACTTTGAACTTAGTTGGTAAGCAATCGGTCAGATTACCTGAACAAACGCACTTTGGTAGGAAGAGTGGGGTTCCATGCTCGAAAGACACACTTCATGAACCATTCTATGGTGAGTTGATGACAGTTCACCTGTACGTGTTAAGGAATAGCAGCGAGACATTAATATATGTTTAAGAGCATAGGTCAATATAACAAGCACTGTATCCGGAATGATCTTTGAACAAAATACACTTGGAGCATTCTTCCACATTTGTGAACTGGTTTTACGATCACTGCAATGTGAACGACATGCATAGTAAACTTTGTACCTTTGCAAGAAGGCCTAACTGCACAGTCAGAAGGTTCTTAGGGTATGATATTAATGGTTTTACTTTTGCAACGGCTGAAAAAGACAACAAAAGCACCACGCAGAACAATGGAGTTTACATTGAGTCTAAATCGGAGTATCAGTCTAGAAACACAAATAAAACCCCTATCGTAGCAGTCATGGCCTTTTACGGGGTAGTTGAGGAAATTTGGGAGCTGTACTAAGTTGAGTTCAAAGTTGTGGTCTTCAAGTTCCCGTGGGTTGATAATATGAAGAAACCCATAGGTTTCACATTGGTAGACCTTACATGGGTTGGGTTCGAGGATGACAAGTTCATCTTAGCTGCTCGGGCACGCCAGATTTTTTATGTCAGAATTCGAGCAACAAGAAGTGGCATGTTTTCCTACATGGAAAGAAGTTCTATTTCGATGAGGAGATTGACTGGCTCGTCTGAGAAGAATCTCCTGGGTTTCCATCTATGTTTCCAAGTTTGGAGGATGTGGGTGGAGAATCAGTAGGTAGATGGTCACATGGTGATGGATTGTGGGTTGATGAGAGCGGAAAAATTGCTGGGGGGGATATTGTCTTGAAAAGGAAAAGATAGTGCATGTTATCATCGTACTTATCATTATAATTTTGTGTACTGGTCACTGTCTTATGTTATCACGCAACCATGAATATTTTGATATTAAATTGTGAATTGGGGTTAAGTTTGTATGATGTGCAGTGTTACGCGTTTAAATTTTACCCCTAGATTTAACCATTTTTTATAAGGGTTGGGAAGGGGATTATTCAGCACCAATTTGACATTGAAAATCAGTGTTGTGAAATAGAATATGTGTTCTATTTCTAGTCAGGCACTGGTATTTGTCATTGTCAGAACCTGATTTTGTACCAGTGCTGAGTAGTTAGTTACAATTTTATTATTTAGCTCTCGGGTTGAAAATGTGTTAATAATTTTTTTAATAAAGCCACAGGCAGCTGCTTCATCAAGACGCGACATCGGTATTTTCATTTCCAACACCGATTTTTGGACCGGTGCTGTGTACTTAGACTTTTTTTGTTTTCCCTCCGGTGAGGAAAAATAAGGAAAAAAATATTTAAAGCAGGCTTAGGCAGCTGCTTGAAATTCATATGGCACCGGTTTTCCTATATTTAGCACCGATTCTTTAACCGATGTTGTAGAGTTAAAATATTTTTTGTTACCTTTGCTCTCGGGTTGGAAACATATTCATAATAATTGATTTAAAGCATCCGCAGGCAGCTGCTCACTTATATATAGGCACCGGGTTTTCATTATTTTACAGGTGCTAATTTTTGCTGCATATTTAAAACATCCCAGTCATCTTTCTCTATCACTTTTTAATTCACAAATTTGGAGAGAAGATCGACCTTAGAAGCACCATCGGTTGATCAACCCAAGTTCTGTAATGGAATGAGGTCAGCTGCTTAACCTATGTTTATTCATGCTTCTCCAAGTATATTTATCTTCGATCCACAAGCTTTTAATTTTTTAAATGTTCTTATAGTTTGCATTATGATAGGAATAATAGTTATCTTACAATTATGTACACAATGTTAATGTACATTGGTTACATTTGTTGTGATGCCTAGCCTTAAAATTTCTAATGTTTGTTGATGTTCACCAACACTAGTTTTCTTTAGGTTTTTTTATGATGTGTGGAAGGTGTTTGTTAAAATGCTATAGTGGACTTTGTAGGATATGACACCCAAAACTCCATTCAAGAGGACCCGTAATGCATCTCCTTCCTCTAAGGAGAAGCAATCCCAAGTTAAACAATAGGAGCAGAGGTTCATGTTGGAGAGTGCTAGGCTACTAGAACGAATTTACAGAACAAGGCGACCTTTCCCGGAAAGAGGAATAGAAACATCTTCCCCTTTTGAAGAATCTATCTGAGCACTTGGATGGGAGAAATTGTGTGAAACACCTCCAATGTTCAACCTCAACATCATAAGTGAGTTCTCACATTGGGATGAGGCGTTATGTAGGGGGAAAATGGTGAAACTAACATTGGAATCCGTAAACGACTTGCATGGTTTACCAAATGTTCCGTTCAAGGAGGATAAATATCTTACACTCCACTTCAAGACGGTTGATGGTTGGGACCTTACAGAGGCAACTGGGAAGGAGATCGTGAGGAAGGTTTGTAGGACGGAAATCGATGTGGATTCTCTTGTCAAACTTGGAAGGTCAAAGATTCCAAAGAAGCATCTCAAGCCTGAGATGAATGGATGGTATCACTTCGTGTCCTCCAGAATTGACCCAGTCATAGTGAATGTAGAGGTTGACAGTATGAGTCTGCCACATCTGTAGCAATCAAGAAGAGAGTGCGATGGAATGTAGGAAGGCAAATTGTGCATTCGTTGAGACAGGGTACTGAGAACAAAAGTTGTTATGGTTTCTGTAGCCTCATCTCCGAGTTGTGCACAAGAGTCGGTGTCCCCCACTATCCGCACGACATAAACAAGCAACCAATGGGGAAGATTACTGTAGATTCTTTCTAAAAAATAGCTCTCGATAATGTTGGTCCTTCGCTAGAATTCAGAGTTCCTGCATTAGAGGTTGGTGTCCAAAGTCTTCTAAAGGAATCCCAGTATCAAAGGTCGGGGTGCGATCACATGGATAAGGTTTTTGAGTATCAATTCTCGGATGCAATGAAAGCAGTTTGACCCTTCCCTTCATTCCCGAACCCAGGCATTGGGAATAGCGACATGGAGACCAGCTCAGAAGATGCACGAATTTTGGATGAAAACCCATTCGCTAGTTATTATTTGTGATTTTCCTTGAAAATTCGTAAACTTTGATTTTTGATTTTTTCTACTTTTTACTTTTTTCAAAATTTCAGGAAAACAAGTTTTTATTATTATGATGACAACATATTATTATTATTCATCGAATCTACCTTCAGAAAGTTTTGGTATTAAATTTATAGTGGTAAGCAAATATGATTTCCCTTCACTAAATCAACACTGCATTCCTAGATATACTCTATAACATGTACCATCACATATTAATTTTGGCCAAAATGAATTTGAATGCATAAAATTCCTTAATTTGTGCCATAATAACAAAAATTCAAGTGTTTCGGACCAATGGAAAAGGTTTTCACCCACTTTTGGGCAACATTGTAATTTTCTAAAATGTTGTACATGTTTTATATTTCCAATTTCGAAGGTGTTTCTCTCACCCAACCATATCCAAATCGATTTTTTGTGATGATACATTACCCAATTTCAATATGGAATCACCAATTTTGCATTTCGACGATGTCAAGATTCTTCGAGGGACCTAAGCACACAAAGAAAAAACTTCACTCGTGGGTCTAAACGATAATCCAATCAAATATATTGGCACATTATGAAACTAGTACATACATCCCTTGGTCATATTAAAAAATATTTTAATATAATTGGGGAAAACTAACGAACATTGTTTCCTGTTTACACTTCCAAGTTTCTAAGTAACAAAGAGTAATATACTCTAAGACATGTGCTAGAGTTTTATTACATTTCATGAAATATCATTTTCTATTCAAATCTTTATATTAACCCAAGAATACCCAATTTGAGGTTAATTTGAATGTAACAGGACAGTGTGACCAAAATTGGGCAATATTGTAATTTTTAATAGTTAATAACGTGTCATCTGTGGCGATCCGGCTGACCAGTAAATTTGCAAAATGGGATAATTGATGCTTTAATTGAAAATTTTCAAGTCTAATTGATTATCCAAGATGATGGAAAAAACATACCCCCGCTATATTGGGCTATTTCATAATTCCTTAAAAATTATGTGAATTTCTGTTAGCCCCGGTATGTACTACTGCAAAAAATGGTGCTAAAATAGAATGGGAATGGAAATTCGTGTATTTTCATGAAAAATGTTGGCAGTAATTTCAAAATTTTATGAAATTTAGTATAGCACCTGTTTACAAACTCCTTCTAAGATGAAAATTAACTTTCCCTCAAAATGGGTTGTGATGTGCACCATTATACATGCATTAACCAATGCATTCTACACACTTCTTATCATGTTTTCTGGTTGATTGCTAGTTTTAGTTAGATTTACATGAAAAATGGTTTAGACGATCATTATTGGTTTTCTTGTCTAAATCCCGAGTTTTGTAGACTTAAATAAAGATAATGGAAACTTTGTATTCATGGGCACCTAGATTCTCATTTTGATATTACAAGTAGGTTATTTGTGAGTAATTTTCATCATCATTTTGTAGAACGCCATCCGCGAGGATGGTAGAAGATATTTGAAGGTCATTCATAAGGATGGCAGAAGATATCGAAGGCCAATCGCGAGGATGGTATTAGATTGAAGGCCACAGACTTTAAAGCATGGTAGTAAATGGAATTGAGCCCGGAAAAGGTGGATCCGAAGTTCAAGAAGGCCAAGAACGGAAGACGGTGCCAACCAGTTAAACCAACCAGCCAGCACGAACCATGCATGGAGCCTACACCAGCCATGCTTGGTCCGTCCAAGTGGCTAGCATGGTCCGTGCAAATTTTACACGGGTCGTGCACCTTCGTGCGTGCCGTTACACCAATGCTTCAAAATCAGTCCCAAACAGTTAAGTATGGGAGCGGACCGTCCCATTTTGCATGGACTGCACCATTCCAAGTTCCAAAAGTGAAGACCAGACCACGGGGTCTGAAAAATAGCACATGCCATGCCAATTTTCTGAAAAAAATCCTTCCAGTCGACAGGCTACGCCAGAAGACACGGGCATACAAGTCGGAAGTTTCGAATCAAGCACCAACCCATGACCCATGAAGGTCCGTACACCCTACATTGCACGAAGCTGCACATGCCATGTTAGTTCGTATCGTGGAGCACATCCAATTTTGGACGATCCTGCACGGGCCATACCGTTGTCCACTTGGCACACAAATTGCGGCTGCTAGGGTTTTTAGGCCATTTTTTGGCCTAAAAATTAGCATTTTTGCTTCTTATTCTTCATCTCTTAGATTCAAATTCCAGGAAATCCTTTGAGCTTTATGTTTACTTGAATTATTTAGAATGATGATAATGTGATGAGGAGCTTGAAACTCAAAAAAATGTCAAAAATTTTTGAGGAAATTTTTGAGCTATGTGAATGATCTTGTGTTGAACTAAGTGTTGGGGGGAGCATTGTACTTTTGCTTTGATGATATGATCTTCATTGACCATGGTGGTTTAGAAGGGATGATTCTTGATTGCATGATCTTCTTGGTGGGATACTATGATTTGTCATGAGCTTGTTGTTTAGGGAGGATATTTCTTGCTTGAATAGCCTCTATGTAGAGATAACATGATTTGGAATGTTTTGGCTATTTAGGAAGAAGTGTTCTTCTTGAATAATACATGATGCATGCTTTTGAATATCCTTACTTTACCACCTTCTTCTTATTATGATAGGATGGCTCCAAAAAGAGATAGGTCAGAAAAAGAAACAACTTTTCGGGGTGACAAAGGGAAGAAACCAGCCAAGGTTGGGAGATGAGAGCCGGAAACTTCCCTTCCTCCTAACCCTGCTTGTGTTGTTGATGAGTTCATGGGGTTGACCACCATTTCTAGGAGTGTGTCCCGAAGGTGGAAGTACTTGAGATACCCGAAGCGAACCATATTGGAGATAAAGTTTCCTTGCAAGTAGATCTTGGGGACTCTAGGCACACTTGAGCCCGTCACGTATTTGCTATGCCAAATAAGCCTAGAGGGTTTCTTAGACAAGCATTCCTAGACTTACATACGGTGGACTTTGGAGTTTTTGACAACCTTGGAGCAATCAAAGGAGAATGAGGGAAGGAAAGTCATCCATTTCCACTTGGATGATAAGGAGCACACTCTGTCACATCGGGACATTTCCCAAGCATTCAGGTGGAAGTACGAGAAGGAAATTATGAAGACACACCGACAAGGCCTTCTAACTTCATTGAGCATTTTTGGATAACTATTTTAGGCATGGAGAGGAATCATCTTTGCAAGAGCACTTCGATTGTCCATCTAGCGTTATGATATGTCCAACGATCATTGTCAATGGGGGCATTCTCTTACGGGAAGCTTTCACAGTGTCTCGGTTTGTATGTCCAAGTTCTTTGGGTGATGACTCCAGAGGGGAATTTCTACTCAGCATGGTGGCGTCTTTCATGGAGGAATGCATTGCTATATGAAACAATAAAGATGGAAAATATCTATGGGTGGCATGGTCGGACTCTTAGCCTGACACTTAGGCCATCCAGTTCCTTCTCCATTTGCATGGGCAAATTTGGGTCATCGGGGACAAGGTACACAATAGATAAGCTGGTGAGGGCTTCTATGGTAGCTACCACAACCTCATAGGATTAATTTGTGTGGTTGTACGCTGGTTCCACGGTGTGCAATGTCATGATACATCCACAGGTGGAGTACACCGTTATCGACCAGGACACATTATTGGAGGATTTATTCCTAGCCCCCGATCTCAGGTTTGGGAAGGACTTCTATGGAGTTCTACCAAACTCGGACATAGACATTGAGGAGAAAGTTGACGAGACTCCATCTAGGGTACCACCTAGTGACACTTACCTACCCGCAAATTTCCTTCACCAATTTCGCATATTTGGGGAACAACTTACAATTTCTACCCAACTTATGCAGGATATTGGTCACACGGTGGGCGGAATGAGTATACAGTTGGAAGAGTTTGGGACTAGGCTTCGTACGCTCTATGGAGGGTACCATGCATGTTTGGGGGTCTAGGTTGGGCTCCATCGATCTGGAAATGAAGGAGGAGTTTGTCATTGTAGATGAGAGGGCGGATGTCCAAAAGGAAGTCATCGAGCAATTAATCTTGAAGTTCCACATCTTAAGGTACAATGGTTTTTGGGATGTCATTCCTATAGAGAGGCAAGAAATGTGACAAGAGGAGAGAAGGAGGAATGAGACAAAACACTTGAGGAGGGACCCTTTGGGGTCACAAGTGAGTTCCACTACTTTTCTCTTTCTCACTCATGCTTTTAATTGTTTCGTTGCATTGGGGACAATTCAAAGTTCATGTGTGGGGGAGGGAGTAGTGAAACACTTAGGGGTTTTCATCTCTGGATTCCTTTGTGTTTCAGGTGTAATTTTGTTTGGTGTTTTTGGTGTTATCTTTGGTTTTGGGAAGTTTGGTAGAGTTTTTAGTGGTGTAATCTTTAGGGTGCTATCACTTTGTTTTTGTTGGGGAATGTTTTGGGATGAACCTTTTGGTGGTGTAATTTTTTTTTTCATAATGTTTTTGTAGTATGAAGCCCACCTTTAGGGCATTTTGTGCTACACAAAAAATTTGAAAATTTTGAAAACAAAATAACTGGCAAAATTGGAAACCCGAAAGGGAAACTTAGGAAAAAATGGAAAGAAATCCCAGATAGGTCGAAAGACCTAGGTAAAAATGAGAGGCTAGGCCCTTCTAGATTGGAAAACCTAAGCAAAAATGAGAGGCCATGTGGAAAATGGTGAGAGGTGAGCTCTACATGTGTGAATGCTAAGATGAAAATCCGAAAGGACTCCTAAGAAAAATGAGAGAAATTGGAAACGAAATTTGAACATCTTTGGAATTTTCTTAATCAACATCTCTTGGATTGTTTCGGAAACTTCTTCGGTGAAGTAAGCTAGTTTAGCACTTATCATTCTACTTTACCTTTTTTCCACCTTTTCTTTTATGTATTTTTGGTGGATAGGTTACTTTAACATCTTCGGGGAGAGTGAGAGTTGTGAGATTCTTAAAATATTTAGGGGAACTAGGGTATCTTAGTAATAATTTAAATATATTGGTTAACTTATCTCTGCATGATACATTCCTCTTGGATCGTTTATGGTTATTGTATATTCGAGGACTAGTAATGATGGAACAACAC
>JAUOBV010161432.1:0-12338 GCA_032360425.1 Rubia occidens | reverse complement strand
AAAAATGTGGAGGTTGATGGAGAAATTGGAAATCGACAGATGGAGAAGGTTCCTGTCAAGGTTTTTTGGTATCTACCTATCATTCCTCGATTAATAAGATTGTTTCACTACCCCAAGGATGAAAAGAATTTGAGTTAGCATGCAAATCAGATAGTGGTTGATCCTGAAGTCATTAGTCGTCCGGCCGAGTCAGTGGAAGAAGATAGATGTGGCATTTCCCGTCTTACGGAAAGAGTCATGTAACTTGAGCCTTTGTTTGTGCACTAATGGAATAAACACGTTCGGTAATATGAGTAGCAACCATATTTCGTGGCTGGTGATGGTAGTGATTTACAACGTGCCCCTATGGTGGTTATGCATGAAAAGGAAGTACATTCTGTTTTATATATTGATCTCTGATCCTAAGCAACTGGGGAACAATATCGATGTGTACGTATTCCCCATGTTGGATGACCTTAAGAAGCTGTGGGATCTCGGCATAAGCATGTATGATGGTTTTTGGAAGGAGTTTTTTGATTTTAAGGCCATGTTGTTTTGCACAGTTAACGAATTTCCTTCATATGGAAACTTGTCTGGATATTTACTTAAGGGACACAAGGCCTGCCCCACTTTTTTGGAAGGAACGGAATATTGTTAGTTGAGGCATGGAAACAAGACTGTGTATCTCGGCACCAGAGATGGCTTCGAACAACTCATCAGTGGAGAAATCAGTGCGTTGAACTCAACCACAAGGTTGAGTCTGCACCCCCCCTCCTCCCATATTATCAGGTGTGTTAACCTCGAACATGTTGCATAATTTTTTAAATGACTTTGTTAAGAGGAAGAGGGAATCGAAGGTTTCCGGTAGTTGAAAGAAATGTTCCATTTCTTTGAAGTAGCGTATTGGGAAACCCTTGACGTGCGATATTGTTTAGATGTGATGCATATTGAAAAAAAATGTATGTGATAGTTTGGTTGGTACTTTTGTGAATATGTCGGGTAAGACAAAAGGTGAAGCAAAGTTAAGGAAAGACATAGTTGAAATGTGAATTAGACCAGAATTAGCTCCCGAGGATCGGGGATCAAAGACGTACTTGCCCGCTGCTTATTACACACTATCAAAAGTTGAGAAAGAGTAGATATGTTCCATCCTCAAAGGTATGGTTGTCCCGACGGGTTACTCTTCTAGGGTTAGTAATCTAGTATCTGATGAGGGATTAAGATTGGGTAATATGAAATCGCACGATTCACATTGTTTGATTCAAGAATTTCTTCCAATTGCAATCAAATCCATCTTGCCTTCTCAAGTCAGAAAGTGCATTACCAGGTTGTGTCGCTTCTTCATGGAAATATGTTTTAAGGATATTAGGCGTTATAAATTGGAGGAATTGCAAGATGAAATAGTAATCTTGTTGTGTGGGTTAGAAATGTATTTCCATTTCTCTCATTCTTTAACATCATGGTGCACTTGTTGGTTCACGTTATACAGGAGATATTGTTATGTGGTCTTATTTATCTTTGATGGATGTATCCCTTCGAGAAGTATATGAGGATATTCAAGGGTTATTTGAAAAATTAGTATCATTCGAATGCCTGTATTATGAAGAGGTATGTGACTGAGGAGGTGGTAGAATACTGTATGGAATTCATGAAGAATCAATAGTCGGTTGGTGTACCAAACCGCACCATAGTGGCAGAGTGGGTGGAAAAGGTTTGTGAAAAGGAACAACTAGGTTATTAACCCCCGACGAGTTGATGAATGCACTCCTATATATTTTTCGGAAGTCAGATGTGGTTCACCGAAATGTGAATATACACATGACCACTATAAAAGAGCATCAACCACGTTAGTCAGAGAAACAAGTACTTGGTGAACACAATCACAACTTCATTGATTGGTTACGCCATACAGTAGTCGGAGACAATCATGGTGATAACTTGAATTGGTTAGCTTTCATGCCTTCTGCAACTGCAATTTCTTTCACGGGCCATGACATGGTTTACCTTCTCAACCCTTGAATGGGATACACACACCGCTACACAGAATAGTGGCGCTAGCATTGTTACAGAAGCTTTACAAGTAAGGAGCGTGAAGAATAATAATCTTGTGTATGGGAACATGTCTTACTGTAGTGTGATTGAGGAAATATAGGAACTCATCTACACAAGTTTCTGGGTACCAATTTTCAAATGCAAGTGGGTTGATAACAACGCCGGTGTATCAGTGGATGACCAAGGCTTTATAGTCATCGATTTGAACAGGACTCGTTCAACTGGAGATCCATACATCATTGCTTCCTAGGATACACATGTGTTTTATGTTGCTGATCCTTGTGATTCTAGCAAATCAGTGGTCATTCACTGTAAAAGTCAATATGCGGGAGATTGCTGTCAATCTTTACTGTTCGACATTATTTCACACACTCAACCTAGCATGAGTAATGTTGGTTAGGATGAGGTATTTGTGGTGAAGCTAGATTTGAGGAGAGACCAATAAGAATGCATGTGGATCTAAAGGCACCCCAAATCAAAGAAGCGGAAGAATAAGACATAGTTTGGGTCTAGACATAATTTAAGATAACATTGAATGTTTATTAAACCGTCCTTGTTTAAATGTAATTCATTAATATAATGTCCATCCTTAATATTCCAAAACATGAAGCATTAATTATGTTGGTAAACTTAATAATCGACTTCGCAAACATGTCGAGAGACAAATTGGTTTGAATGACATACCGTATGCAACTTCGCAAATGTCAGGTCATGCTATGAAAGTTGAATAGAATGCTTATGAAAGAAAGATGTAGCCGTCAGACTAGTAGTCGGTGACTTATTTGGTCTGAACCAATTGGTCATGGCGACGTCGCAGCTGCCCATCGGTCAAAGTCACTGCCTAAATCAGCTTAAATCAATTAATTCATGCGATGTCGTTAGCATGTTTGAACCCCCTCTGTATAACCAATCTTAGGATGTGAGACTATAGTTCGACATCGCATATGTTCAGTCTCATTTTGAAATCATCGTAATTCTAAACCTATTTAACCAGAACATGGAATGATTCATCTAAGGGTCTCATTCCAAGTTCATAACAGCCAAACGCCTATTTTCTATTCTACTAAAACCTTTAACATGAATACTAAAATAGAATCCATAAAACACAAATACCAATATAGAATCCATATCACATCGTGCCTTGTCAAAAAAGGGACCAATTTCATAGTGAACTCGGAATACAAATACTAATTAATACATAATGATCAATTCAATACAATACAAGGCCATCAATTGGGGGTGGCAAGGTAGGGTTGATATCATCTTCTTTTGATGAATTTCCATAGTCAGATGCCCGTTCCAAATGCTTCCTCTCATCGTCGTAAGACT
This sequence comes from Rubia occidens, assembly GCA_032360425.1. Taxonomy (NCBI): domain Eukaryota; kingdom Viridiplantae; phylum Streptophyta; class Magnoliopsida; order Gentianales; family Rubiaceae; genus Rubia; species Rubia occidens. The sequence goes on along the minus strand of JAUOBV010161432.1, from coordinate 8,978 downwards.
CGGTCTCGGTCCCATCAAAGTTGCAGTCTGTTTCATTTTCCCTGTTGGCCAGCCCATCATCCCCATCCTCTATGTCCTTTGCCTAACACACTGGGATCTCTTTCTCATCTTCTGAGCCCTCTTCCTCATCAGGTTCAACAATTGCCTCGTTGATCACCTTCGTCATCAGCACCATGGTCACGTAGTTTACTCTTATTTTATAGTTCAAGTTAGTTAGACGCTCAAAATTAAAGTAGAACTCCTTGGCCTCCATCTCGTAGGTTGGCTTGTCAAGGAAAATTAACTCCACCATTCCTAAAAGTTTGAATAGCTCCAGGAAAACGTCTAAGTAGAACAATTCCACAACCTCGGGTCGCATGCATCTAACCTCTTTCACCCTTCTGTTACACACAATTGCCAAAATCTTCTCATTTTCCTGGATGAAGAAGCATTTTTCATCGAATGTAGGCGACGGAGTTGCGTCAACGGTCCTTGCCTTTTTTGAATGGGAGGTACTTTCTCCATATTTCTATCCCTTGCCACTTTTTGCAATTTTCTTCAATGGAGACATCAATTAAATAATAAAGTATGTGAAGGTTAATCAGACAGACCATTCAATGAATAGAATTAAATTTTTGACCGAGATCACACACACTCGTCGATAAGACGGATATGTCAGCTGCGAAGTTACATATTCATATGTATGAATCTGTAATATTGCACGTCATATCGAAGCAGCCAAATATGTGTGAGAAGTGTATCCTATTAGTAAAAAATACCATTGAAAGAAAAATAAATAAGCATATGGTTTAAACACAACTACTTTAACAACAAGCACACCATGTTTGTGCAAAAAAAACTAGACATTCCCCCTAAGCCTATAATGAAAAATTCAAAACCCAAAAAATGAAACCCCATAAACTAAATAATGGAAAAGAACTAAATCAAACACCACATTCATTCGTGTTGAAGTGATAGCAATATAATAGGTTGGAAATAAGTAAATGAAAGCAAACAAACATTTGAATTAATTTCTTAAACATTTGTTACCTCGGTTAGGGTTTTTGTGGGGTACCTTTCGAACTGAATCAAATGATGTTTTGTTCAACGTGAATGGGTTGCAAACGATGATTGTTAAATATCATTTGGATTAGAAGAACATCGGCTACTCTACTGGCTTGCAACAATCTTAGTTGTTGAACTGGCTAGTGTATAACCTGCACTAGTCAAATGGGGATGCCTATTGTTGTATTTAGATCAGAAAACTTATTTTGTCTAACAAGAATGACTAATGCATTCACTAACCTTCAACATGCTTAGCCATTGAACGAGTAATTGTCAAACCCTCATCCATCTTGGAAACTCACTTATTTAGGTTAAATATCCGTAGCCGTGTAAATAAAAGAGTATGTAATCGCTACATCATCATGGGCTTTGGCCTCGAATTACATCGGTAAGGGATTTAAATGACTTTAACAATCATAACCATCCAAAAGGCGATGTTCAAACCCTGACACGCATATTAGTGTTGTAAACTATTAGGTTGAAAATGGAAGCACAATGTAACTAATAAAATTCGATGTTTTTTGTCCTCATGGCAGATTTAACAAATGAATAAAAACCTACAATACGAAGTCGCATGATGCCTCTTGCTTAGTAAGTGCAAGCCAAATAGTTGGCGACGTTGGTCATTCAAGGGGAATGGGTCATTAGGTCCATTGAACATTTGGCATTACCAAAATCGTGAGGTTTATCTCGTGTACCGAGGTTAGAGAAACTTATATGCGACATCGTGTATTCATATGAAATGGGCTATTGGGCCAATTTTGACCCAAAGGTAGACCTAAATTACACACGACCGACATTTTGCATGGCACATGTGATATCACACTACTGGCATGAGAATAGATTTATGCACCATACTTGGTTAAAAAACCCCAATTTTTTTAAAACTCATTTATTGCCTAAAACAATGCCTCCACTTTCAAGGTTCCCTTGGGATGTATTATTGAATGAGTGTTTATTACTGCTACGTGCCTTACTTTTTAAATTTATTTTCGTGTACATTGTGGACTGCATATACACGTAGGGTGCTATGGTTTCATTAAAGATGTAATTTTTCCATGTGTATATGGTTTACAACATGAGGTAAATTCTTCATGCAGGTGATTTGATATGGAGTTAACATTAAATATTTCAATTCCACCATTTTCTTGTGGTAAAGATCAATCTTATTAAAACATAAGTGTTTATTTAATGTGCATTAGAAAGGTTGTAATGTAAAATTTTAGGTGTTCTTGTTAACCCCGATAAATGGAAACTTTTAGGTTTTCTTATTAACTCCGACAAAAGGAAATGACCCAAAGAAGGGGAATTTGAATACCTCAAAAAGACATAGGTAAGGTCAAGGTAGGATAATTTTCAAGAAATTGATTGACATGGTGGAGAAAGACAAGAAATATCCTATCAAATTCGATCACATTGGGAATTCCATAGGCTAGGAAATACATTGCTTGACTAGTTACATAGGTTTGATTGCTAAGAAAAAGGTAGATATTGATGAGACGTGATTTTGATGGTTTTTTAGTACGAATAACATCCCTTTGTAACTTGTTTTGCTGGTAGTTAGTTAGATAATTAGGTATTCTACCTTTATGATTTGGTCTATTCATGTGTTTTGTGAGCTTATTTGGAGACCGTCGTGAAGAAGGCCATTCACATTGACGGTAGAAAATTAAAGTAGGACATTCACAAGAATGGTAGAAGAAGTAAGGCCACTTACAAAGTGGTAGAAGATAAGGTGAAGAAGGAGAACAAAGTAGAGGGTGAATAATGATATAAGTTTTAAAGAATATTTATGAGAACAGTCTGAGAAGAAAAATCATCCAAGGGTGGTACCATTGGATTCGTCTTCTCGAGTTCCATAAAAATGACTACAAGAAATCCCAAAATGGATAAATAGTTCACCCGGAGGAAGCAAAACAAAACCGGATTGAATTCTGTCACGACTTGCGAATAAGAATCGAATAAGAATTTACTGGAAGCTGATTATTCGACACTATAGTGTCGCGAGTCGCGAGGAAGGCATTGCGGGTCACGAAAATCGCCATGCAACTTGATTTTTACTCCCCCTTTTCTTTTACTATAAATAACAATTCATCCACTCATTCCTTAGCTTTCTTGGCCCGACTTGGGACTCCAAAACCCTAGTTCTTACACTTCTTCTTCAATTTATTCTTGTTTCTTTATAGAGTTTTTTCTATGTTATGGGTTTTGATTTTCTAGGCTTGTTTTTACTTGGGATCAATTGATTGAAACTTCCAAACCAATGTAGTAAGAACCTCTATTTTACTCTTCCTTGAAGCATTTGTTATTTAGTATTTATTGTGTTCTTAGTGTGAATATTTTCTTCATTTATGCTATGGGTTGTTTAAGAGTATGAAATGTTTGTATGATTAGGTGTTAGGAGGTTAGAGATGTGCACAATTTCTTAGCTCTTTGACATGAAAATCCAAGAACATGGAATTAAATTTCTTGTAAGGTAAATGATGTTAATCTTGCTAGATGAGTATCTTAATGTGGTTTTTTATCATATTTTTCCTAAAGTAGAAATGAAAGGTTGAACCTTGAATGTTGATTGTACTGGGTTAAGTCTAAATGGATGCTTTGTTTGGTTAAATGGCTAGGCATTTGGTAGAATGATTGTAGTTGTTATTAAATCTATGGTTCTTCGTGTATAATTCCATCGATGAAATATCTTTATTGTCGTTGAATGTCTAAAGTGATTTTCAATGAGGTTTGCAAATGGTCATTGAACGTCTAAAGTTATTGTCAATGAGGTTTGCAAATGGTTGTTGAACGTCTTTGTGAATTACTATTAAGAAGAAATTAGTGTTGATCTTCAAAATGGGAGTGATAGCATTCCCCATAGGTAATGAATGTGATAGAATGATTCAATGGTTCTATGATCGATAAGAGTTTTGGAAGTGGGAATCAATTGCCCCAAGGATTTGTCATATGTAGTTTTTACCCTTTTTACTTTGTTTGTTGCATGATTAGCATAGTTACTTGATTTTGTTAGTTTTCTTGTCTTTAAATTCATAATTTAGGAAAAACCAACCAAAAACCGCTTTCTTTACTTGCATGAACCCTTAGGAAAATTCCTCTTCCTTGTGGAAGACCCCAATTTTCCACTATCTACTTAATTGTATTTAGTAAGCATTTAATGCTTATAAATTGTAACTTTGAGAGGTACTGAAATGACCTCCCATATATCTTCTTGTACGAGTTTTGGCCTCGTGTGGACGATGCTTACAAGGTCAAACTATGGAGGGATATACAATATGCCATCGAGATGGAATGTGATGATGTGGCAAGATTGAAAAAGAAGACTATACATCGCTTTGGTTAAAGATAGAGAGATTTTAAAATCAAATTGGTAAGGGATTACGTGTTCGGAAGGAAGAAGAATTGCAACCCAAGAATTAAACATCCCTTCATAAGTGATTTTAGTTGGAAGGGTTTCGTTGCATAAAAAAAGTGGATGAACAATCGATAAGGAATGTACATTAACATGCTTTAAAATATGAACACAATGGCTATATGTTTCCAATTATATGCATGCATTTCATTGTGGAATAAACATTCTTATGGATGAGTATAGTTCCATTGGTATCTTTGAATGTGTATGTTATGTATGCTTGTTAGTGATTAAGAATCGTAAATGTCCATCCTTACCATAAAAATGAGTAAAACTTGGTGAACATGTAAGGTTGCGATGTAGTAATCAGGATGTATATTGGTATTGTCGATTAATGTGCGACGTCGTAGAAAAACTAAGTTCAGGCACTAATTTTGTCCGACAATGTCTGCAACTTTGCATATTGACTAGTCAACCAGTACAAAATCATTACCGACTAAATTGCGATGTCGGTCAAATGTAACGGAATTTTCTTTCCAAGTCAATTCACATTGTTGATTTGTATTCTGAACCTTTCGGTCTCATCATTTTGCAGGGTTTAAGGGCTAGAAAAAGTGAGCTTGCAAGAGCAAACAATATGCACCATACAATGAGTCGGGGAGGTTGCGTACTAGCTGCAATAATAATCGTGAATGAAATGGTCGAGGAAAAGTCTGACAAATTGGTCCTTGGAATGACGGAAGAGTAAGTGAGGGCTACTACCAAATATCCCACCCTCGATGAGGTTTTCCTATTTAAAAAATGGTTAAAGGGATACAAAGGTTATGGGAAGAGGGAGGGTAAGTTCCACACCAAAGATGTCGGGTTGGTTGCAAACCAAATTGTAAATTTTTCATTTGGTTTAGTTCATATGATAATAATGGTTCTTCAAGATAAAATTCACAAAAATGAGATTGATTATTGGTAATTTTATAGGAGGACTCAAAATAAAAAAAAGGAGTCTGGCGAGTTCATAGATGATGGAAAGAATGACATACTGGGGGGGTTGCACTAAACAAGAAAGAACATCCGAGTTGGGTACGGGATGTCGTCATGATCGCTACACATAGGGACATATTTGTCAAACCTCAACCACCAAAGGTTTATATTGCGTCAATAGTCAACAAACATAGATTGATGCTTTGAAATCGACATTAAGCCAACTAGTGGCTTATGTCTCGCAACAATCCAATGGGATGAAAATGTCACTTGAATTGGAGAGAATCATTGCTAGTTCTAAACCAACACCGTCCACTCCCCCTCATGGTGATTCTTCGAAAACCTCAACACATGACCACCCAGAGTGTGATAGTGGGCATGTACTCACATCTTTTACTTCGTCAACACTCATTGCCTTCGATCGACTAAGAACGAAGTTAGTTAATGCACCTAATGCAGCATGAAGGTATGAGTAAATATATTATACTATTTATATGGCATCGTATTTCATTCTATATTTTAAATTATAAAGTATTCTTGTGGAGGATAACAGCTTGTACATACTACTTGTCAAGCGTGTTTATGGAGAGAGACACATCCTGGCGGAAGGTAATGTGTAAACATCTATACGAGTGCATCATCATAAGTCTGTTGCAAATGATAATGTGGTGGTCAATATCACCAAGGCCCTCGTAGATGGTGTGGTTATTATAGTCCCATAAAATGAGGCAAGGATGGTAGACGAGGCGTTGGGAATATTTGGGGAATGGCCCTTTCGTTTGGTGGATATTTTGGAGAATGGGCCTACAAAGAAGGTATAACATAATAATTTATATACTATTACTGATGAGTTGGGACAAATGTTTCGTACACAAATTTTAAGTTTGTTTTAATGACGATCAACACAAGGATTAGTAGCCTGGAAAAATTACCCAATCCTTGTGGGGATCCTAAACCGACAAAGGCTCGTGTGTCTAGAATGAAGCCACCACCATACAATTTCTTAGAGGATGGTTCCCTAAAGAAAATCTACACAATTGTGATGGCACACCCTCCCTCATGTTTGTACAAAATTCCCGTTGAAGAAGTGAGTATTTTTTAGTACAGGGTAAAACCTATTATGCGGAAGGAGGATTTGGAAGAATTTTTCAGTTTCAATAATATGCCGCCTCCCATGATGCAACTACATTTCTTGTAAGTATTAAAGCATCACCCTAACTTGAATCATCGATATTAATAATGCGTGTAGTTATTGTATGTTTATGGGATCTAACTGTGTACAAGACTAACCATGTTTATAGGCACTTGCATGTACAATCCTTTTCCAAATTCAACTATTGGATAGGGATTCTTTTACCATTAAAGATCAAACATGACCATGTGGCGATAAAGGAGCGTTTGGGCTATTTGAGCTCGCGGTTGATTCAAAAGGACAACTCTATATACATCGTACCTTATTACGAGTAGTGAGTCATCTCCACATACTGTGTTGGTCTTTTTTAGATTCTATTAAAAATTATGGGATTTTATTGAGTTAGTGATAATTCATTTTTGTAGCAAAAATTGGATGGTGGCCATTATCGTTCTTCCATTAAACACGGTGACACGGTGTTCTGGTTTAATCCATTACATAAAATGCCCCCGGAAACTATTTCTTTCGCAATTACTAAGGGGATGATATATCACATGATTACCAAGCACAAAGGATAAAGTATAAGTCCCTCAAGATTACAATTAACTTCAAAATTGTAGTATGGAATTAGGATTTTCCATAAGGTACATAACTTTCTATTTGTGAACAATTTTTCTATTTGAATAGCATAAAAACAAGTGGCGTATGGGAAAATGGTTACTATTGCATGCACTTTATGAAGGAATTGGTCTTACTTGTGTGGGAGAATCTATTTGATCTACCAACGGTATCTATTATTCTCATCTATTAAGTCTAATCAATAGTATCCAGACTATGAACAACCGATTTATCAATTATAAGCTTACTCGTTGTTGTAGTAATTTTCTAAGGACTAAGCACCATTCCCCATCAAGCTTTTGGAGGATGTACGCGAAAGTTGGCCCTCTTTATGATGGTAAAGAATTTGAAGCTTTTACTTAACCCATCTACCATATGAGCAACTTTTATTAAGTTGATTTTTTGGTTAAATCATCATTCTCTAAAATGCCCATTGATACTTTCCAAGGTATTTTTTGAGACATTGATATAGATCTCTAGCTAGCCATGGAGTATCAATGGTAAAGTTAATTTTGTGAGAATTTTGGTAACCTATTTTGTGTATGGATGGTGTAGTTTCCATGATTGATGTAGTAACATGAAATATGAGAGGGCGATCGACGCCAGATTCTCTTTTCTATAAATATGAATTTCTGTATTTTAAAGTTCTAACAACGTCGCATAGTATATATTACAATTTGGCTAATATGATCACAAATAAGTGACATCGCTCAAAGTTTGCAAGGATTACCGATGGGGCACCAAATAGAGTGGCCACACATTTTAAGGCGACGTCGCACCATGAACCACAATGCAAGAAGTGACATCACAAACACAAGTGAATGGAACTAAAAATTAACCCTAGTCGAACCTATACTTGCAATATCGGTCATTTAACACGTCGTCGTATTTATTGATATACCCATCATCAAATAACCGAGTATGACCATCGCGACATCGCACACTCTCTAGCACATCGACAATGCATTTTTTCAATGTGATGGCGCTCACTATTTGATCAAGGATTCTTCAAATTATAAATTACTCCATTTTTCAGCAAAGAAAGCGATGTAAAAAATAAAATATACCGCTGACCCGTCCCTCCTGAGTGCTGTTGAACACGAGGGGGGGATGGTAAGGGTCAAAGATAGAATTTATATGTTGCTCCCATTCCTACTACTATACTACCAAGATTGGTAGATAATGGCAAGTACAGCGGTCGTCCATAGAGATGTTAGGAATCTAATAGCTAGCTACACACAACCGTGATCGAGTTGTCAATCCAACCAGGTGTTAGGAATAAATAGTGTAGGTAAAACAACCGTTGGGGGGATTTTTAATTACCAACTACAAGCATGCAATTAACGAGATAAACTATATAAATTGGCACTTAGGGGTATTTGCGTAACATGATCGATAAATGGCTCTTATCCTTGATTCATTCACATATAAGAATTTAAACCTATCTTATGCCTCCGTCATATAATGTGGAGATAGCCAGAGATTTCCCTTATCAGTCACACAAGGTACTACCACCAATTCATGCTTATCACACCGTCTCCGTAATTAGGGATGTGCTATAATTCAGTGACTCCGCAAACCATTCCCATCCCTTACTCTAAATGCTAACGTGCCCCCCTCTTGGAGAAACAGAACCCGCCTAAAAGGGAAATACCTCGCGTAGGTTGCAACCGTTAGATATGAAAGAAAGAGTTGGCACTCTACTATAGATCTCAATCCCTATGCCTAAAGAGTCAAAGGAAATAGATATCTTGTTATGACTCTAAGGTTGGCACGACTTTGTGATTTCTCCAAGATGGCTCAACCCTAGTTGCTGCAAACATTCATGCTAAATCTATTGGGGTTAGCCAA
>JAUOBV010161323.1:0-12338 GCA_032360425.1 Rubia occidens | reverse complement strand
GTACATGAAGGTTACCATTGATAATCGTTAAGTTCGAACATGCATCTAGTTAGCCAACAACCAAAGAGGCTCGAAGGGTTGCTAGTAGAGATAGAGTAGGTAGAAAACTAGGTTTATTTTGTTAATCCTAGAGCCATCGATAAGATGGCTAATTCCTTTGCCTTTGTAGGCCTAGGGGTAGTTCGTTTGTTGTGTTCTGCCTGGGACTTAATCGCAAGTGGGAGAATCAGACTTGCGCAATAAGCCATAACCATTGTTGCACTTTCCTATTTGCGGAGGCAATGGTGATGGAAGATTTTATACAAGCACCCCTATGTGACATATAGGGGGAATTTTTTACCATTGTCCGCACCACGTGACACAAACACCGGAATAGGGTGTAGTTCTTATATTTGATGAAATCTGTGATTGAAATAACATTGACCATGTTAGAAAAATATTCCTAAGTGTTTGTTTATATAGTTTATTCCGTTGATTGCATGCTTTTAGTTGATAATTAAAATCCCCCCAATGAGTATTTTTACAACACTTTTTATTCCTATCTCGTGGTCGGATTGACGACCCAACCACAGTTGTGTTTAGTAGATTACTAGATTTCTAATATCTCTGTGGACGACCCTCCACTATCTACCATTCTTGGCAGTATAGTAGTAGGAATGGGATCAACATAAATCTTAACTTTGACCTCTAACCGTCCTCCTCAGTTGTTGAACTACGCTCGGGAGAGGGCGGGTCAGCAACCTAGGGCATCATTTATTGAATACTTTGTGATGGTTATGTCACAGTGTTTACAATAATATGGTTCTAATTATTACTACATTGTCCTAAATTAGCATAAAATTGTAGGACCTCATAGTAATGGACGGGTTCATCTAAAAGGAGTAACTTGTTAAAAACCAGTGCCTAAAATTTGCTAATCAAATGCCCTAGACCTAGTGGAATGACATCCGATGCACGAATAACATTTAGATTAATGCATTTTCCGTGATTGTATGTCACATACCTTTGCTCGGCACCCGGATTGAAGAATCTTTCAGTGGTTTCAGGTTGCTCCTTAGTCGGCCGTTGGCTACTCATTGAAGCATTCCCACATCCGTCGCCCGATTTACCACCGCAATATCTAGGACCAATTTCAAGAGATGGTTAGGAGAAGAATGTGTTGGGGTTACGAGTTTGCAAATACAGGGGAAATATGAATTCGGGGATTTAGGGTTTCCGATTCACAATTTTTTATATATAGGAGAATGAGTTTCAAACTTGGAACAAAGTCTGTCGTATTTCATAAAGAAACGATGTAGTTCCAAGTTTGGATCAGTTTATTTGATAACATTTCCGAGTTCTATTCACATTCCAGGATTTTTAAAAAATAGGGCAATAAAGGCAGTTTTCAAATGAGATTAATACCAATTTGTTTTGAGTGCGAGTTCCCTCGCATTTTTTTCATCCAAAAACCCTCCAAACATCCCCTTCTTCATAATTCTTCACAAATCTTTCAAAGATTCTCACTCTCATTGCAAAATGTCCAAAAACCCTACTTTTGGTTAGGGTATTCACAAGGTGAAGCTAATGGTCTACCTTCATCATTTCGACATATGGTCCCTATCTATTGTTGGAAAGGTACAAATAAAAGTGTTGGTGTTGTTTTTTAATGTGATTTAGCTTATGAATCACAAACCCTTTTAAATTTCTTCCTAAGATATATGTAGATGGTGTGTGCTATTATGATCTGCTTATATTTTCCTATTTAGTATCGCCTCCTATTGTAATATAGTGAATTCCAAGTTAAATATATTGATTGTCCATAGGTACTATATTGTCAAAGAAAAGCGCTTGAGAAGAATCAAGAAGTTTGCTAGAAAGACTTTTCGATACAACCGGCGATGAAGATGATGAAGAAGACGGGTCGGTGAAGGTCATCATAGCTAGGATACACTGTAGAAATTTAGAATGTAGAATAGAAAGGAATGAATGAATCAACATTGGTATCATTTGACCAATGGGTAAAATGTTTGTCCGAAGAACGTGCTAAAGTGGTCGAGTTGGGTAGGTAAAGTGGGTAGGAAAAGGGTTGGCATCAAGTATGATAACTAGCATAAGGTCCCTAAAGAATACAAAGATTTCCTTTGGATGGACAACAAGGTACCCACTAGCATTTCTTACTTTGATTATGCTTTTACCGTTATCGTTGCCTCTAACTTTCATATAAATTGAGGTACATGTATTTGATTTTGTATAGATTTTGTAGAGGACATTTGAGATTGATTGTCCGTATTTGGATGATTTGAAGAAAAAGGCAATGGCCATGCTGTGAAAGATTTGGAGAGAACACAAGTACACACTGTCTAGAGTTTACATATTCTCTAGAAGAAGGGTGATTATCTGCGGTTAAACTATTCACATATTTAACCGGATAGTTGGGAAATTCATAAGAGGAGAACATTGGATAATGAGGAAAATGTAAGTGATTTAAATTATTTTTTATTTATCTTTAGATATTACTTTGGTCGTGACATCCTAAAAACTAAGGCATAAGGGTGGAAAAACAAAGTAATGTCTTGAAAAAAAACACCTCATCGGAAGAACCGGGTGGATATGGACTAGCGACCCATAAAATAGTTAAAGAATGTTTCGAAAGGGATGTTAAAATTTCCATCCCAGGGGGATGAGAGAGAAAGAGGTAATATCATTGATCACTCCGATCGATATGCAAGAGACAGATATGAGTGATCTCTTCTTGAAGAGCTGACAAAACAAAAAGGTGGGTACGATAAACCTCCAATCGTCGAAGTCATGCAACGAGTGGTATGACTTCAATTATTCATTCTTATTTCTCGGTTGTAACATTTCATTTAATTACTATTAATGGCACCGTATTTCATGTGAAGGAAAATTTAAAACTGGAACAACTAGAGGGGAAATTACCTCCATTGGGTAGGCACACTATTCTTCGTAAGGTAACAAATAAATTCGACCATATCGGTCGTGCCAGAGGAGTGGGATCATTTTTTCCCAAAGAGAGGCATTTGAGATAGATTGAACCTACTATTGGGCTACACCATTGAAAGTTTACGTCTTGCAAAAGGAAGCCCTCGCCGGAGAAAAGCAGATAGAGCAACAAGAATTATTGATTCAAAAGTTGGTTTAGCATATGGGGATCTCTTTACTCGATAACTTGGATGAATTAACACTATGCTTGACACCACTGTGTAGAGGATCACGACACTTGCCGGGAGAAGTGGAGATGAACCAACAACTAATTCTTGATCCTCCAACACATAAAAAAATAACACTGACAATGCCGTTATATCGACCCCAAACAAGGTCGGTCGAATTCAATTATTTCATTCATAGATATTATATTACAAATTTATTTTACAATATGTATGTTCTCCTTCCCAATGTAGACATCACTTTTGTGTGGACAATACATTGACCGAGGTGACAAGGGTAGGCCACTACACGTTGCCGATGGAAATCTACACAAGTCGATGCGGCATCATCATTCCGTTCAAATTGGCGACGACCTTTGTAGAGTTTTAATGGAAACCCAAAGATCCTAAAATCCCCATTACCAATTAAGGAAGGCGACTACAAGCGAGTGGAATCCGCACGGGGAATGTTCCTTCTATGGCCTCGCCACCTCATTTATGTGGACCCCATCAAAGATTTTCATTTGAAGGACACACCAATGATGATATCTAAGCTAAACGTTGAGGCGGAAAAGACTACGAAACCCCCTATCACCCTGGAAAGGGTTATTAAGAAGTCACCATATTTTGTGAGGGTCTTATATGATTTCTTGGTCTAACACCAGAGGAACTCGACTTACTTATTCTTGGGTAATGAATGTGTACTTCGTCAGAGGCGAGAAATCGTCGTATCATGGACTGAGTTTGAAGATCTATGGAGGTGTGACCAAGTCAACTAGACGATAATGTCTATATACTTATTGTAAGTCGTTCATCATTTTGCTTTGTGCACGTTTTTAATAATATGTGATCATTTATCCTAATTGATGACATCCAATTCCATCTTGAAGGTACATGTATTATTTTGTTAACAAAAAGGACAAGGGTTGGATAGGGTATTTGTGCCCAGTGTTTACTCAAGAAATTGGGTGTACTGTTTACGAGAGGGTTGACTACATTCGCAAAAGTTTTCGTTGAACGGATTAAAAGTTATTTGTTTCGCCATACATTAAAAGGTGATGGATACACAATCATGTCTTTAAAGCTAATCCATGAATACATTATTATTTTTTATAATTTTCTCCATTAATGTAGGGACCGTGAGAGATTAATATTTATTGTCCCTGGCAAAAAACGCATTTCAGGATGGATCCTTTTCACCACCAACCGTCCGATGCAATCGTTAAAATGTTGGGTAACTCTATCGAAGATAGTGGGAATAATGGTGATGAGGAACTTGACCTAATATCAATAAAAGGGTGATTGTCTTTCCATGTCACGAAATTCTATTTAGTGATCAGTTATTGTAATTTTATGTTGCTAATCTAAATTGAATTTATAGTAAAAGAAACAAGAAAATACATTGAAATATAGCTATTACGTAATGGTATACGCAGCGGAGAGCGTCACATCTGTGAGTGAGGATTAAGGATAGAACAAAGAAGTATGATTTTATGATAAGTATTTCGAGAATGTTTTTAAGCAATGTAGCTAGTCATTCCAATTCTCATTTGGAAACTTTGGTTTTTTTACTGATTTTTGCAAAAGTTGTCAAGCCTTATTCATAAGATGACATCAACAACACTAGAAGTTGCCTGGCAAAGTATCACGTGTACTCACGATACTCTTCAACTAGGAATCCTATTGTGGTATTATGAGAGACAAGTATTTTAGATGACTTTGTTGTGAGGAATATTTTTTTTATGGATTCTATTCCTATCTATTGTTATTATAGTATATAGATTTTGGATATCTAGTGTCGTCATCTCTTGTATTTTGTACAATTTTGATATGTTTGTAGAGGCTATTGAAAATCCAGTTTGTAATGAAATTTATAATTTTTACCATATTATTAGATTTTAGTTCTGACGGTGGAACTATAATCTATCCATATATGCAAAGATCCAATCTCAGGTTCCTCCATCAGAATATTAAAAGCATAAACAATTCTGAACTAAAATTGTACGTTCCTGTCTATACTGTTTCCCAGAGATTTAGATCAAACTAAAATTGCGTCAGAGACCCCAAAAATCAAATACAATTAATCAAGTAGCACGCAACCAAGTTTGACACGGAAAGATAAAGTACAATCATGTCATTTACCAACACTATCATAATAACTAAGAACGGTGCGATAAAGTACACAGTGTACTTACATATTATGAAAACAATTTTAACAATAATAATCACGATATTAACAAAATATTTCACTCATAATATGAAATTTCGAAATAACATACTTAAATCAATAAGGATATATAACATGTAATAATCACTTTTTAATCTAATTCGTGCGAGATAGTCGAATTTTAGTATTATCTTAATATTTTAGCGGTGTTTAATTTAAAATTTTAATTTTAAGGTGCATTTAAAGTAAGAAAATAAGATTAGATCGTTCAAGTCTAAATCTATATGCTGAATTCATTGAGTGTAAACATTATCTCTATATATTTACGCTAACCCTAATTTTTACTAGATTCATTGGTCTAAACATATATATATATATATATAATAAGTTTATTATATTATTCGTCTTTAGCAACTAGGGTTAGCGTAATTCGCATCCATAGAGTCAAAGATAAAGTGCCTATCCATTTACCTCTGTAGGCTTACAGATAAGCATTCAGAGTGAAGTGCCTGAGACTTAATAGCACGGGGAAGAATTAGACATGCACAATGGTTGGGCCACTGTCCCCTTTCCTAATTATGGAAGTGGTGTCGATAGAAGAAAACAAGCGCACTTTTGTGTGATAAATAGGGGGTAGTGTTAACCACCGACCACATCACGTGTCATAAGCATTAGGATATGTTCATATGTCTTGAATGTGATTGAATCTATAATCAAAACATATTATGCATCATGCTATGCAAATATTCCCCAAGTGTTAACGATATATAGTTTTACTCTCTTGTGCTCTTGTAGGCTTGTATTGCGACATTAGCTATTCTTGACATGTGATCGGATTGATGTCCCGATTACAGCTGTGTGTAGTTAGCTTTTAGATTCCTAGCATCTCTTTCGATGACCCCCGTCTTGCCACTATCCACCCCATAGGTAGTGTAGTTGTAGACATAGGAGCAACAATACTAATCTCTATATTTGATCTCATAAATCCTATCCTCCCGTTAATTAATACATATCCCATAAAAAGATTGTGTGTTTCTTAGCGACTTTGAGGTTCAGCGGATCATACACCGATCTGGCTTAATTGGTATGCCTGGGTATGCCAATTTAAGCGTCTTCGACCCGATCCAAGAGCGCTCTCGATTCCTTAATCTGTATATGTAATCTGTAAGAAAAAACAAGCCCCGGAGTATTCCAAGGGGAAACTGTCCAATGCCAAAGTCAGTCTTTCCCTCAGAGTACTTGAATAGTGAATTACCTGAAATTGATGACATACCTTTGTATTTATACTACCTAAACTCTAAAAGTAGTTGTCCATAGCCTAATATTTTTCCTTATATAGTAATTAGGCCTGATGCTAGCTCATCGGTCAAAAGGCCCTGTTAGACTATATCGGGTGTCTCATTTTTGAATCAGCCATTCAAAACTATATTTTTCAATGACTTTCAAAGTCAAAATTAATTATACTCGTGCAGTAAAATAATGCCTCAATCATTGTAAAAAAAATAAAACTTTTTACCCTGATATTTTATAAGGTACAGTTGTTTAGATAAATTACCAACACTGACATCCATCGCATAGGATATTGGTAATACTAACATATGGTGCAAAGTAGGAAATTTCAAATTACATCGTTTGCAACGTCGCATACATTTCAATTACATCATTTAGTTTGATTAAAAATTAAAGAGGTAAGAAACTTATATTTTACCTTAGTTATTTATAACGGGGGTCCAAAAATAATTTTACTCCTATAACGTTCCATATTATCTTTTTCTATTTTAGATAATAAAAGCTCCTTCCTCGTTCCAATAAAAACTATACCAGCTCAGTTCGTCACGACTCCTCATCTAATGGGGGATTATGGTACAAAACCTTTCCAAACCAATCAAAGTCTAGCCTAAGGGAAACACCCCACATTCATGAATCGATACAGCGAACCCAAAAGGTAGTTTTCATAACGTAAGGAGCACATCACTTTGAGAAGAAAGATGATCAGTGCCCATGATCATCATAATAAGAACATGATTCAGCGATAACAGGAGTGATGTGGATAACAATCAACCACAACCACACAACCGTTCAGCTATAAATATAAATTGGAAAAAATATTAGGAGAGCTAATGAATTTTTCCGGGAGAGAAGTCAATGTAATTCAAAATATTAACTTAGGCATCATAGATTCACAGAAGGATCTTAGGGACCGCTCTGGGACCTTTTTTTCTAGTTAACCAAGCAAAACATGCTGCAACACACTTATTCTGGTTATATTGTTGGTTCAGAAGGACTCCCTCGCATTATTAAATATTCACGTTACGTAGTAAAAAATTAATTATTAAACCCATAAATGGAGTAGGGCTTATTCGGGAGGCTAATTTCTTTTTCTAGTTGGCCAAAAAATTAATCAGCCTAGATTGAATATGATCGGTGTCCATCATTTAATTTTATCCTCTCTGTCTAATTTGGATAAGACTACTGAATTCTCACGTTCATGATTGGTTTTCTCATGATTTGAAACTATGTTGTTTCATGATATTTATATATATATATATTCCAACTTTTGAATCAGTTTAATCTAAAAATTGTCCACCTTTCCCCCAAATTTGATGGGTTCACAGCCATTATCCTTCCCTTATACAAAGGAATGTCTGTGTTTAAGTTCTAAATTCAAACTGAATTACTTCCTTAATATATGTTTTCCTTTTTTTGTATTTATTATCAATATGAAAACAAAAAAATTGAACTTTATTTTTTTTATTTCAACTTCCGAGTTGTTGTTCAATGATAATATTCATTTTTTTGGATTGTTGACTAATTTAGTTCGTTGGTGTATATGATTGACTTTTTAGGAATTTCATATCCATGTGGCATTGGTCACCAGTCCGTTAAAACTCACTGTTACCGACTAGTGACTAAAGTTGGCCTTTCATGACAATCATTCATTGTGGTTAGGGTTTTGTTTTAAATACGGTGTTGGTCAACAGTTGATTGTGGTATTGTTGTAATCGACTACTGGGAGACGTCGTATGTATGAGTCGATCATCATATGTTTATGATCGACTTAGTCGTGACTTCATTAAAACAACAGCCTGTGCAAACTGCGGAGGAGGTCACATTCTCTCAGATTCCATGGAAATCTCGGTGACTAGTTGTATTTTAAGAAATTCTTGTTCCAATTGATATTTTATTTATTTTCTATGAAATTAAGGACTTATAACTAGAATAGTTTATCAAATTGGGCCAACTTGAGGCGAGATTTATGTTTAGTTTTCTACTTTTATTTATTTGGTTACGTATATTCAAAATTAGTAATAACTTCAATATTTTTCTACAATTTAGGGTGACACGTAAGACTAGGACAATGAGGTTAAAGATGTTGACCACTACACAATGTACGAGGGTAATCCATGTTTGAGCAGCACCTTGAAGAATCTAAAGTATGAGATGAATCCGACTATTGTAAATCCTACCTATTACATGTAATTTAAATTTCATTTAACATAAATTTATTTTTTGTTGATAATTGCATTTATATTTTTATGATTATGATTCAATACATCCCTAGGGGCGAGCACACCTGGAAAATGACAAGACCCCCGTATTGAGGGGCTACGGAGAAGAGTGGCACATGAGCTACTCGGGGAAAATAGTGTTCAAGGTTAGTATTATCCATACTTGAATTTTTGGGAGTTCAGTATTTTGACTTTCAATTGTAATACACTAGTGGAGAAAGGGGTCATTAAAGGAGATTCTATCAAATAAGAGAAGGTTAGATCAAAGGCGGTTCTAAAAATGTTTTTTTTGGGATCCAAAATATGTTCTGAATCATTACCTATTTCTGAGCCTATAAAAAAAGGTTCCGGAAACCAGAGGTTTCCAGCAACAATCGAACAGAAAAACATCAAACAAAAATATCTGATAAACTACAACCAAAAATACAAATCTGTTATAAAACCCGAAAACAAAGCAAAAAATTCAAGAAAACCTTAAAACTCATCTATATATTCTCTGACCGTTGTACTGCACACCGGAGGCGGGACGACGGAATACGTGGTGGTGGCGGAGCTTTAATCCAGGAGTTGTTACGTTTCTATGCGGCGTGATGCAGTGGCTGAGGCTTGATCCAATGGCATCAGCGGAGGCTCGATCCAGCATCAGAGCCAATCTTTATCGGTGGCAGTGAAGGCCTAAGGGCGGAAGCTGAGGGCGGGCGGATGACGGACGGTAGGCTGAGAGTGGGCGGGAAATAAAAAAATAAAACCCTGAGGAGGGAGGGAAGCTGGAGAAAAAGTAGAAAAATGTGAGGGAGGAGGGGGGGGGAGAAAAACCTATGCAGAGAGAGGGGGACAAATAATGAAGGAGCAAAAAATAAAGGGGGAATTAGACAAAAAAAATACAATCCATTAAATGCGGTTCTACAATTAGAACTGCGTTTAAAAATAAAAGGGTGACCTGGGATAGCACTCTCAAGCTTGGAAATTCTTTTGAACCCTGATTAAAGGTTTTTCTGCAAGTAGATACGCCTTTAGTTAAATCAAAACATCCTTTAATTGATTTAGAACAACCTTTAAAATGAAAAGGTGACTTGGAATGGAGTTTCGAACTCAAAACCGATTTTGGACCTCAATTAAAGGCTGTTCCAATGGAAATGCCTTCTAGCACTGCTTTTAATAGAGTCTTCTCCACTAGTCATACCAACAAATTTATTATTATTGGGAATATTTTTTTCATGTAATTTATGTGACATTCTATACAATAATTATTTTATTTTAATATCTATCGGTTGTCTCCTTTTTTAATCCTTCCACTCAAAACCATAATTTTTAATTACTTTCAAAGTCAAAATTAAGTTAGATTAGTGTAGTAAAAATATGTTTCAGTCATTTTCAAACAACCCTATGACTTTTTCGACCTTGATTTTTCTTTAAGGTTAAAGTTGTTTGGATTAATAACAGACGTTGGGCATGCATGGCACATGATATTGGTAATATGAACACATGATACGAAATTGGTAATTTCATAGTACATCATTTGCCAGGTCGCATACATTTTGGTTACGTCATTTACTTCTATTAAAAATAAGAGGTAAAAAACCTATCGTTTACCTTAGTTATTTATAACGGGGGTAAAAAAAACCTTTTACTTCTTTTTTTAAAGCAAGGTTAAAGAACCTTTCGTGTCAGTCATTTGGTAAAAATAAAAAAATGAGGTAAAAGATTCAAAATAAAAAGTCATTTTCTTGTAGTTTTCTTTTAAATATTAATTTTCAAATATCCCTAATTCAAAAAATATGCCTCAACAGAGCCGAGGTCATTCTCTAACATGAATATATGTGGATCATAATTACTAAACTTGTGATTCTAGCAATTACGTGAATTCTCATCAATTTAGCATGAATAAAAATCGATCGACGTCAAACACATATTAGTCATTTTAATTGACGTAAAGTATTAGGTGACTTATCTTATATTATTACAAACTGCTATAAGTCGAACACTTTTAATTTTTTTGCTAAAAAAATATATTTTAAAAGAGTGAATATATTTTGAGGTAAAGGATTGAAACTTATCTCCCTTACATGCTAATTTTTCTTTTATAATTGAAGCACAGTTCCGTCATTATAAACCTAACATTATGAGATGGTCTCTTATGAGACAGTCTAAACAATAAAAAGCTCCCTTTCTGCAAAAAAATTCGTCCGTCTACACATTTTTCTCTCCCCAGAGAAAGCAATTTGTAGGAGATGTGGAGAGGATAGGGGAAAAACTACAGAAAGGTCCTTATCAAAGTTTAGATTGTCTAAAATATGATTGTGTGTAATATTATTTAATTTTTTTATTTAGGTTTAGACATATTTCTAAACTAACGTGTCATGGCCAGGTAGCTTATTTCAAAATACAACTCTGCAAGAAAACTGTCTTTTGTGCCTAAATATTTTACTCTTGAAAAATCGACTCGATCCTATTGTCCAAAGTTGAGGACATACATTTAATTTAATTTAAATTTAGACTGTATGTAATATTCATTAATTTTGTAATTATTCAGATTTAGACATACTTCTTAACTGACGTGTAATGGTCAGATAGACTATTTTAAAATATGACTTTTCAAGAAAATCGTCTTTAGTACATAAATATTTTAACTTTGAAAACTTGAGTTGATCCTCTTGTCCAAAGTTGATGACATAAATTTAGTTTAGTTTAAGACATATATAGTTATAAAGTGATGGTGTTATTATCATATTAAGCTCGAGGTGGCAAAGGTGACTTTTGTGCACAAAAATGATTTAATAAATTAATCCCTAATTCAGTTACTTGGAGTATTGGTTTTTATTAACCCACCTGTTTATGTCAGTTAATGTTACCTATCCTTGACATTTTGGCCTGGTCGTCATTTTCGAAATATTATCGTTTCGGAATATTAGGTATGAATTAAATAACTGATAATAATAATATACTAATTGATCAGTGATTATTGTGTTGATTGACATAAATATGACACCGAAAGTCATTTTTTAACGGAACAGCGACGTAAATGATTGATCTAATGAAAATTAAAACCAATGCACTTGAGCTAATTTCAAGAACTAGATTAGGATTCAAAACGTGAATTGATTCTGGTTTGATAAGTATTACCCGATGTTATGAGACTGTGCCAGTGATCCCCAACGTGTTTTTCCAACTTGCAAGTGTTTAATGAAAGTGAGATCGTGGTGGTTTCGAGTTTGGTGGCAGTGGTTCGTTTTGTAGTACAGTGTTTGGGTGTTCTAAGGAGTGAATCCCTATATATTCAAATAGATGGAGTTTCAGGCTTCACTGAGTTTTAATAGATTCAATGTTGGTGTTTTCTACTTAAATGATAGAGTGGAATGTTTATATGTTAATTTTTTTTTAAAAAAATAGGATTCTAAATTATTTGTGTATTTTTCATTGAGGATGGCATATGTGGCTGATGTGACGTCAAAGGCATGTATTTTCTGAGGCATTTAACATCTCTTTTGTTATCTTTTTGTTGGAAGATTGCTA
>JAUOBV010161216.1:0-12340 GCA_032360425.1 Rubia occidens | reverse complement strand
CATCCTTTCATTTATTAGTCTCTGTGTCGACTTTCATATAGAAAATCCAAGTTAAGTTGCATGTGTCCTATGTAGTTGCTTGCACTCCTTGAAGGGATTCTGTTTGATCTATTTCCAACAAGTTTGGAAGATCCGTAATTGAAAGCTCTCAATAAATAGTAAATTAAAAAGCTATACACAATGTTGCAAGCTTAGAACATCATGTTATATGTTTGAAACATCAAGCAGTATATGAGAAACATCACATCATGTTTTCTAGAAATTGTTATTGTGATTATGTTCAGTTAGTAATAAACATCATGTCATATATTAAAAAATCATTCCATATTTCAAGAACATCATTTGCTATAAATAAATTCTTTGTCCACCTATTATCAATTGACACATAATGTTGCAGACTTAGAACATCATGTTATATGTTTGAAACATCAATCAGTATATGAGAAACATCACATCATATTTTTTGGAAATTGTTATTGTGATTATGTTCAGTTAGTATGAAACATCATGTCATATATTAAAAATCATTCCATATTTCAAGAACATTATCTGCTATAAATCAGTTCTTTGTCCATCTATTTTTAGTTTGCAAATTGTGATAAGATCATCATTAAATTTTCTACAACTTTAAAATAAGTTTTTATAATGCAACTTCTGTAATGTGAAAGCTCTGACATTTTAAATCAAATTTGCAACACATTCAAAAACAAATTTACAGTTTTCAACAATAGAGCAACAACAAATCAGATACGATTAGACTTATGGATCAGGCTTTTGCTACTACAAATAAGTTACTGCTCTTCAAATCACACAATCATATCATTCAAAAAATCAGTGTGCTACTACACAAGCTCTTCAAATCAGAATACAGAAACATTGAATTCAAGGACAGAAAGTTTAGTATCTCACCTTGAGAAACAGGTACGATCTATTCGTCATTGATATTTGTTTCACTTTCTTATGTGGGATTTTGTGTTTGAGTTGATTGTACGATTGCTAATTATTTTTCGATCTGCAAATCACCTTCGATATGCAAATTTCAAAATGCTGTTTAATCACTGATTTGTGATGATTGTTGCTAAATTTAAACCTAGATGTAGTTGTACCTTTGTTGCTGGATGATTTATTGATACCAATTGATGTTTTTTCTTAAAAATTGGATCGGTTGCTTTTGGATGATGAACATCAGTTGAATGATTGAGAGTTGTGAATGGTTTTGGTTTAGATCTTGATGTTTAATCATTTTATGTTTAACACCTTTGTTGGAAACGTGTTTTGAGCTTCTATTTTTTCCACGCTTTTGGGCTGGTAAGGGTGAGTTGGATTTGTTTTTGTTTTATTGCTCTTTGGTCCCTGGCCCTTTTCGCGCGTTACATGTTTAACCCTAAGTCAAGATTTATCAGGTTTTTCCCCAAATTTAGTTTCCCCTTTTGCTATTTTGTCTCTAGTCTCTAGTCTCTAGTCTCTAGTCTCTAGTCTTACCATGAGACGGTCTCATAGGAGAAAGACTCATAGTAAATAACCATAGCAACGCAATGGACCAGCAACAATCACTAAATCATGTTTCAATTCCTTCAGAAATTATGATTGGTCTGTAAGAAGTTTATCTCATTATTTGTCAACTAGTGTCTCGATAGCTAATTGTATGTTACACGTGTGAATTACGTGTGAACTAGACCCTATTTTGTGTAAGATACAAAATTAGAACCCGTGCGGTAGAGTGAGTCCTAGGTAAGAGTTTGTCTCTTGAAATACGATCTTTTCATAATTTAGGAAAAGATCAAGGATTAAATTGTAAATTAGAAGAAACGAAAATAATATTTTTGGATTGGATTAATTGGGTCATAAACTTATAACTAGACCTGGCAAAATATAACCGAACCGAATCGAACCGACACCCGAATAATTGGACCCGATCACTAACCCGAAACCGAAATCAACCGATCGAACCGAACCCGAACTAAAATTTCCTGATCCGATGTGACCCGAACCCGAAAAGGACCCGCACCCGAACCGAACTTGAACCCGAACCCGAAAAGGACCCGCACCCATACCGAACCTGAACCCGGACCCGAAAAAGACCCGTACCTGAAAGATACCGGATCAAACCCGACTACTACCCGATTCGAAAGAAGCCGAACCGATGTGAACCCGAATTTGAAGAGATTCAAATTAATGTCAATCCAATGTCAACCCGGACCGAACAAGACCCGAATATTAGCTATGACTTACTCCCTCCGTCCCACTCTAAATTGCTTATTTACTTTTTGAGAGTCAAACTATGCAAACTTTGACCTTAAATATAAATTAATATATAAATAATAAATATATCATGTGAGATACTGTTAAATTTATCTTAGCATCTATTTTCTAAATATCAATTTTTATGCAACATTATTATATGTAACTAGAGATATTTATGGTCAAACATGCTCATTGAAGACCGTGAAAAAGTAAATAAGTAATTTAAAGTGGGACGGAGGGAGTATACGTTTTCGCACAATAATTTTTTTAAAAAAATCTCTCAAACAAATAATTTTATTTTATATAATTTTTATTTATATTCATTTAATCTAAAAAATATCCACAATAAATCCCTAAATTTACCTTTTTTACACCATTCATACATTACTCATGCAAAAACTTACAAAAATTAATTTTTAACATCAAAAGATATTGTTACATTAGTTTCAATAAGTGATTGAGCCACGAGCAAATATAAAGTTTATCATGGAACTGAAAAAGTATGTATAAGATAAGAATTTAATTCTATGCGCAACTAAAGATAATAGAAAAACAAAAATAAAACACAAATTTTAACATCGAGTTCCTCAATTCTTTTACAAACCCTTGAGTTCCTCATTCATGAACCAAAGACTCTTGAGTGTTAATCCATTAATTATTTTTGAAATGTGAGGAGAAATCCCAACAATTTTCCCCTCGACTCAAAATCCTAAAAATAGAACAAAAACATGTTAAAATTCAATGAAATCCTAACAATCACCCCCTTGAATTAAATTCCAACATTAGAAAAAACATATCCTCTCTCATTAAACCCCACGGACGCGGCTTCCCTTCTTTCTTCTTCCTTTGAAGCTTTTTCTCCCACCTTCTTTTCCCCATCTTCCCATCATGGAAAGATGGGAAACAATATTTTTTTACCAGTTGATATACTTCAATGTTTATGTTATTGAATAAGTATGGATTTGTTTCTATACATTAGTAATGTTATTCGACCAGATAAATTAGATTGATGTGTCCATGATGATTATTAAATCTAATTGTTCATGTCGATGTATTTTGTCCGATCTAGTTTTACAGATCGACTGTTTGTAATTTCGTTTGTGTTATCTGTTGGGAGTTCCGTTCTTGATCTGTGTTTTTCAAGGTGTTTACAGTTTGGACAATATAGATCGTATTTTGAATCTCAAGTGGTGTAACAGTTGTTGTATATCCCTATTTGGTATAGTGATATTGATGCTGATACGCTCCTCTTCGCCAAGTGGTCATCATTTTTGCGAAACCAAGTTAATATCCACGAGGGCGATGTTACAGTTTCTATTGGATTTTTGATCTGTAATAGTACAGACGATCAGTATGGTTGACATGTAATTTGAATATCCTTTCAATAGATGAGTTATTGCTAGAGACTAGTTATGTTGGATGTCAATTCCACTTATTGTAATCGCCGCTGAGTGTTTTTCCCAATATATTGAAATGATTGATCTTTCAAAAAAATAATTTATAATTTCAACAGCCAAATACGAATGGACGGATGTTCCATGTTCAAAATGTGTTAGATGCACGGTGATTATGTCAGATGTGTCAGATGCATAATTTTCGTGCTAGATGCACGGTGAAATGATAGGTTCCAAATGCACCTATCGGCATTGGAATAGTATTTAAAAAACTTAAAGATTCATTTCAACTTTGAAAAAGGACAAGACTACATTAAAAAATACTTTAGTATTTTAACCCTCATTTCAACTTCAAATTATAGTATATTCTTGTTGTTGTCTAGTGTCCACAAAACCATATTGGTATCTCCATGGAGGGCGGCCTATGGGCAGTGGTCGAGCTATAAGTAGCCTCGCAAGTAGCTTCGTTCGTGGAACTACCAACCTTATCATGATGTTAGGGTTTGTCCATTTCAGATTTTGTTGACAATATTGCCGCCCTCATAAACATGACAATTCCTTTTGTGTTTTTTCTGTTGCATCAAATATATTATTCCCTCATTTCCAACCAAATTTGCACACTTACTATTTGATCGTCAAGGCTATTAAACTTTGATCATATATTTAAATAAATATACAAATATTGATATTATCGTATGTGATATTGCTAGATTCGTTGTAACATCTAGTTTATAAATATCAAATTTCTATGTGTCGTGAAAAAGATTTTGTGCAAATTCCCTGAAACGGAGAGAGTAGTATTTTTAAAAATCTATTGAGAGAAGTATTTGGACCACGTGCCAAATTGATCAATAAATTGGGTTTTATATAAAAAGTTCTGGTCCATTATGATAGTAACACACTTGTTGAAAGGAACATATATAAATAAATAAAGACGTTTTTCTAACAAACTTATTGGAATGCGTTAAGCATGATTTATTTTGTTCCATACTATCGATTTAGTCAAATTTATTGAATTATGATTGTGAAAATAAATCAAGTATTCTTCTTAATATATAATTTTAAAATATTAACAATTATAATTTTAATCAATTGTAAGAAGAGTTCGTCTCTTGAAAGACGGCCTTCCATAAGTCATGGAAAGACCAAAGTTTAAAGTGCAAATTAGAAGAAATGAAGATAAATTTTTTGGATTGCATGAATCGGATTATAAACTTTATAACTACTAAATGTTGCGTAATAACATTTTAATATTTGCAACTAAGACCTTTTACCTTTTATTATTTTAATTAAACCCGTCTTTCCATAAGGTTATAGAAAGACGGTCTTTCCCAAGAATTTTTCTTGTAAGAAATATATGATTGTTTAGAATTAAATTAATTAAACAATATATAAGTGTAAAGATATTAAATTTTCAAGGAGAACTTATAAATATAGTACGTAATAGGTGGAGTGAAAAACTTATCTGTTTGAACTAAACAAAATGTAATAAATATAAGTGTTTACTAAAAAATAGTTATAGCAGAATTAAATCAAAGTAAATTTTAACAAACTAAAATTTATTCAGGTGAAATGAAATGAAATACAGATAATTATTGGTAAAAGGCATAGTCTAATTAAATGTTTGTATACCCACCGAAATGATATTTTACAAACACAAAAAGGAAGCATAGTCCACATTAATATGGTAACATCACGTATGTACCCATTTCGTATTGGAAATGATATTTTATCTGCCTGATTATATGTTGAATAAGAAATGATACTTACATGCCTTAATTATTTTCCTCAATTATTAAATAAGAAAAAGAGAACCAAAAAGAAAAAGATGAATTCTGATATAAGTGTAATGAACCAACCGGCCCCTGGTAGTTATATCATATATGATGGAAATTAAAGTGTTTAATGCTTTACAATGTGAATTGATTGATTTATAAAACTAAGTTTAAAATGTGTGGGTTATGGTGTTTAAAGGAAGGTTAGCCATGGCCCCTGAAATTGGACACTTACCAAATCATGACTTGCCTGAGGTAGACCGCAACATGTGCAGCTATCCAAACTCTTTTGCTAAAATGCATGGCCCAAAGAAATTCAATCAGTAATTGTATTAAAACGAAAATCCCAACAATTAAGAATGATATAAACAAGTGAATAGTAGTTTGGTTTACTGTTTAATTCACCCTCTTATAATGGAGTGATTCAGAGTTCAATCCATACTTTTATTGAAAATTGTGCATTTTAGAGTAGTTTTTAGATCGGAATTATCTGACAATGTGGGATTATGTCGTGGTTTCCATTGTTGTTTCTTAAGGCACCGGTGATTCACGCTAGTGGAGGAAGGGGCCATTAATGGCGGTTCTATCGAATCAGTGAAGGCGCTTTAGAACCGCCATCTCTGACTCTACCTTTGATCGAGTTCGATCAAAGGCATTTCAAAAAATCACCTTCATTAGGGTCCAAAATAGGTTCCGAACTCGGAACCTATTTCTGCCCTTCCAAAAAAATAGCTACTGAAAACCAATCAGTTTCCGACAGCAAAGAACCCAAAATGCGACAACATCAAACATCAAACACTAAAAAACAACAGAACCCGCGACAACATCAAACTCAGAACGGGGTAGTGGAACCCAGAACGCGACGGTGAACCCAGAATGCGGTGACAGTTGAAACTTATTCCGGCGAAGAACTAAGAATGCGGCGAAACCCAGAACGCAACGACGGGTGAATCCTTCTCCATCAAAGAAACCTTCTCTGACGCCGAGTGCTTCTCCTTCTCCAGCGGCAGGAGCGAGCGGCGGAAGGTGGGAGCCAGAGACAGGAGCGAGCGGCCGAATGGCTGGAGCAATGAAGGAGGGAGAGGCCGCGGAGAAGTGGATGCGGCGGTTGGTAGGGGAGAAGTAAAGAAGGAGGGGTACGCATTGGAGGTGAAGGAAGTAAAATAGGGTTTCTCCTTGATGGGTTCAGATCTAAGTATGGGTTGGGCAAAAATGAGCTCATTAAAAGCGGTGCTAAATGTAGAACCACCTTTAAAATGAACGGGTGAGCCAGGATAGCACTTATGTACTCGGAAGTGTTTTCGGACTTTAATTAAAGGCGATTTTAAAGGCAGAACCATCTTTAATCGGTCGTCATTAAAGGAGGAATAGCCTTTAATTAATTTCAAACCGCCTTTAAAATAAAAAACGTAACCTAGGAGGCACTTCCGAACTCGGAACCTCTTTCGGACCTCAGTAGTGTCTTCTCTGCTAGTATCAAAAAGATGAGATGGTAATGATTTAAATTTAGTAGTGGTTCGTTGGTGGTGCAGCTGGATGTTGTTCGGAGAACATCCCAACTTATTGAAATAGACAGAGCTTAAAACTTTATTGAATTTCAATAGATTTTATTGACGGTATCTCCTAATTTAGTCACGTCGAAAGACTGGAATGTTTGATTTAGTTCTACCAATAGAGTTTGATATTTAGATGTAATTTGATCTACTTTATTTATAATTTTTTATATAGAAAAGAATGATATAAACAAAGATTTCACACACCCTTCTCTTAAACTGTGGACAATTAAAACTTAGTATAGTATAATATGTTCCAGAATTTAGGATCTACATCTTCATTTTTCTCCTATAGTTAATTCATTGGACGAAAAAGTTTGACTAATTTGAAAAACTCATGACCTTTGACGAATAGTGCACGCGCATCTCTAGATTTATTTATTTGTGTGTATCTTGGGTAGTTTAGGGTTTAGGAAATAATAACAGATGGTGCAATAAATAATACTCGTAAAAGTGTTGCAATACGCTCAATTTAGTATTATTAACACTTGAAACAACACTTTCAAAGTATTACGCTAACCTTAATTTGTAGTCGAGATTTGAATGGTGACACCGAATCGCTACTCCATTAACGAACCGCCACCAACGAAAGCCACACAGTAGCTCTTTTCAATGATTGGGTCTCAAATGAAGTTGAAATCCATAAACATCTGTCGTCCATGCGGTAAAATGCGATTTAACCTCGCACGTGTTGGTGTTCCAAGTCACATTCGCAGTGTAACCGCAGGTATAATAAGACATACAAAAATGCACATGCTCTTTCTGATCTTAAATTCTTGTTTCGTGCGTTTGTTCATGTCCTCTCGTTCGCATGCACTTGTTTGATGATGCCATTCTCATGACCACATAATTCTTTTTCTAAATTCATCTGTCATTATCATTTCTTAAACAATTAGCATCTTCATTTCTTAAATTCATGA
This sequence comes from Rubia occidens, assembly GCA_032360425.1. Lineage (NCBI taxonomy): Eukaryota > Viridiplantae > Streptophyta > Magnoliopsida > Gentianales > Rubiaceae > Rubia > Rubia occidens. Next base: position 4,454 of record JAUOBV010161216.1, on the reverse strand, counting down.
TCAACTACCTATTGCAACACTTTACAAATGTTGTCTTAGGTGATGCTACATTAGATCCAACATAACACTTTTCAAAATATATGTAATACTTTTCAAAGGTTTAGATAACACTTTATAAGTTATTGTAACATTTTAATAAGTGTTGCAAGAAAAGTGTTATGACAACTTTAATTAATTTGTAGTAGTGAATAAATGGAAGTTTAGATCAAGACCTGATCAGGATCCGTAGGGTTTGAAAATTTTAGACCCACATACAAATATGATGGGTCTGATGTAGAGATGATCATGAGTCTGGTCTAAAATTAGAATGTTATACCTATTTAGGATACATTTTGGACTCAACACCCGTTTAGACCCATGTATAGATCTAAGATTTTCAAACCCTACGGGTTCGGGTCTGGTATAGGTCTAACTAAATTTTTTTAGGGTCGGGTCTGAGTCTTATTATCTTAAATACAAGCAACTCAAGTTCAATATGCGCCTAAATGAATTCTTCAAGAAAAATATACAATATATATTATTATTTTTTATTAAAAATAAAAATACAAAGAGAATATGAAAGTGAGTTAGAATTTGGGATAAATTATATAGTAATATATATGGGGTTATATGAGTCTATGGGTTGTGTTTGGGTCTTTTTAGACTTGGAGCCAAACATGTTTTTAAAATCCAGACCCAAATCCGATGGGTCTAAATTTTTTGGACCCACCGACCCAATGAGCTTAGACCATATGGGTTTGGGTTGGTTTTTAACCATACTCATCCCTAGTCTGATGGGGTCTGGGTCTAACATTTTGTTTATCTTCACTAAGGCCATGCAGTTCACTTTAGTTCAATTTAATTTAGTTGAAATTCGATTTAATGAAATTTAGCTTAATTTAGTTGTATTATTACTATTTTTAAATACACTTAATTTTCCAGTAAACTTTATAGGAAAGTGATTTAAGAATTAATGTAAAATTATACTACTCTCGTCCCAATGAAAATGATACATTTTAACTTTTGAAAGTTAACTTGAGCCAACTTCGACCATTAAATTTCATTATTATATATGCAAAACTATTATTATGTCATATGTTGTGGGATTCATCATGACATACATTTATTTTTCATATTTTGTTTACATACATAAATAAAGATATTAATCATTGAAAATTGATTCAGTTGACTTTCAAAAGTTAAAATGTGTCATTTTTTCTGAGACGAAGATAGTATATAGTTCGGGTTATATGGGTTTCTGAACTGAGTCAGTGTTTTAATATTTTAGACCCGGAACTAAATTCATTTTTAAAATTTCATATTCATATTTGAATCAACCGATCTGAATCGTGTAGATATTCCAAAACTCGTACTCATCCTTATTGATGATGTCACCTATTTTATTCTAATTCGTAGGATAGGATATTGTCTATAACTTACTTTTTAAAAAAACATTGTAGCCGCGCTAAATATGAGTGGAGATAGAGCACCTAATAATTTGCAACCGCGCCAATAGCATTATAAATAAATGTTGGTATACATAATATAAGTTGTTTTCTTTTGACTTTCGATCAAGATGCAAATATGTATTTTATTAAAAAAAATTAACTTGTTTTTTTTAAAATTTGAAGAACTTCACATATTTTTTCTGTTTTTTAAAAAAAGCAGAAAACCTAGGGTTAAAGTATTCAAATTGGGAATGAGAAGTTGATAGCTGTTTTTTAGTTTATTGGTTGAGAAAAGCAAAACGTGTAAAAGTTATTTTAGCTTTTGAACTACCAATTGAAACAATAAAACTAGCTAGTGACCAACTCATGCAATGGATTATGAAGTCAATAAAGAGATTCTATAACAAGAAATCAATTAATGTGAAATAGTTGGGTAGAACTAGAAAGGACGAAACAGAATCAAAATGAATAATTGAACTATGACTAGTAATATTAGCTTAAAAATAGATTTGTTACTTCTAGATTAATATAATTTAGATCGACCTTAGTGTACTTAATTTGTCCGATCTTTTAATATTTTCACCTTTTAAACTCCCTCATGCACTATCATAAAGTGCACACTTTAACTTTTGACAATTAACTCGAAATATGTTTAACCACAAATATCTTTAATTATGTAAAATTATAAAAAATCAATATTATGAAAATACACATTAACACGAATCTAACAATACCCCACATGATAATATATTTACTTACACATTAATAAAATTTTGTACTTTATATTAGTCAATTTTAACTAAACAAATAGTACGATTGCAGTTTATACTGAAATAGAGAGTAATTTTATTTGTTTATTTACACTAACTCTTTATTAATAAAATATATTTTTGTAGAGAAATGAGTGAAGCGAGAGAAAAATTATTTATAGATATATAAATTTATTTATTTATTCAAGAAAAATGTAAGATAATTTTAAATATTTATTTAAAATTATCTTACATTTTTCTTTCAAAAATAAATAATTTTTACATATTTATAAATAATTTTACTCTCGTTTCACTCATTTCTCTATACATACTAGTCAGTTTTATATATATATATAAAAAAACATCTTATTAATAAAGAGTTAGTGTCAACAGAAAGAAACTAGTGGTAATAGTATTAGGCATATCTTACCAATAACATCTTTGTAAATCCAAAGTTTAGATACGGCTTATATTATGGCCTTTGTCCCTAGAAAACGAAAAAATTTCAAAAAGTGTTTTGATGAGCTTTCTGCAGTCAAACATATTGCGTAAACTCCGGAAGAAATCACCCAAAAGCTATACAAAAAAGAACTCTATCATTGAAGTCTACTGGTTTATGATTTTCATCTTGAATTATTTATGGGTCAACTTGGGGTAAATTAAGATTTTATTAAACAATAACTGAGAGATGTTAGACATGCAATGAATTCTATTATTGAGTAATAAACGAAAGGGCAAATGAGTTTGATTTCACTAAACTATTGTTATCGTTCATCTTTTATCCTCTATTTTATTTCAAATACTATTTACCCCTAAATTAATGAAAGTGTTAAGTCATGTCACTTCTGTTTAGTCAAACCGTCAAATTCAGATTTCGTTAACATTCTGTGAGACAAAAAAATGTCTTTTCCTATTTAACCCCAAAATTATTTGCAATTAAAAAGAATGTCTTTTCGAGTCGTGCGAGATCCGAGTTGAAATGCATTCTCGAGCCGTTCAGATGTCATCGATGACAATATCCGAGTTGAGATTTATCAAGCGCTGCACACACGGTTTGAGAAGAGGAACAAACGTTTTTGCCCCTGAACATGTCAACAAAAGGTAAACTTAATGGTTTGATTTAACGGAAGTGACACGACTTAATACTCCTGTTAGTTCAGGGGTTAAAAGTGTTAAAAAATAATGGAGGGTCAAAAGTGACTGATGTCAATAGTTCAGGGGTGAAAGAAGTCATTTGCCCTAAACGAAATTCCACACTTAAATCCCATTATTTTCGCACCACAAATTGATGAAAAGGTAAATTACATCATCCACCACGAATTGCTGGAACGTCCAAAAATCAAACATTTAGATGGCCACTTTTCGGCATCCACTTGGACACCCATAGGAAGAAATTTGCATATTGCAACATTCAGAACTTGAATGCTCAAAATTTCGTTCATTCGGAACAAAGCTTTCTCTCTCGAAGCTTTCTCTCTCGAAAAACCCAAAACAAAGCTCACGTCGGAGGGGTGACCGCCGGTGTCCCTCACCGCGCCGGTCACCCCCTCCACCCTTAACCTTTGTTTCCCGGCCACCCCTCTCTCACCCCAACACCCAGGTAACTTCACTCCTCGCCCAGCCACGGTTTCAATTTCATCCTCTTCCGACTGCAACAATGGCGGTTTTCGCCGGATACATGTGTAGATCGGACGTCCGGACGCTCGATCTACATGCTGAGAAGCTCCGACGTCGAAGGAAGCTCTGATTTTGGCCGGAAAATCGAGAGGAAGCTCCAACGAGGAAGCTCAGATCTTGGCCGGTGATGCGACGTCTTAGGAATGTCCGACGCGCTAGTCACGCGCCGCTGACCACAGCCTAGTCACGCCGGGAACGCGCCCAGACTAGGCGTCTCCCCGTGCTGACGCGCCACGCGCCGCCCTCCAACAGCCCCTGTCTGCTCTCCGTCCTGTCTCCTCCTCCGGTGGATCGCTGTGATAGTTTGCCTTTTCTTTTTCCCTTTTCCTTTCTTCTTTATATTTATTTTCGGCTTTCCCTTTTTAGATGTAGTGCAGATTTAAATTTAAATGGGATATGCGCTTTAATTGGGTCTTTTTGCTTAATTATCCGGACTAATTTATCAAGTATTCTATGCCTATTTGTTTGTTTTCCCCTGTAACTGGATTAGCCGGACAGATGGAAAACCCCTTGGGCTATTAGTATCTATTCTAGTAACAGTGCAGGAGAAATCCAAGTCGGAGTAGTTTTGTCGACTTACTCTCGGCGTTTCTGTGAATGA
>JAUOBV010161106.1:0-12344 GCA_032360425.1 Rubia occidens | reverse complement strand
ATACATATTTCTATTAAAAGTGTTCTATCATTGTATAAAAAATCCGAACCTTTTATTATTTCCAATTATGTGCTTCTTTGGATTTTCTTCAGTAGTGTGTGTATACTCCCTCCGTCCCATAAGTAATTGCACAATTACTTTTTTTACGGTATTCAATGAGCACGTTTAACTATAAATATCTTCAGTTACCTATAATAATACCGCATAAAAAATTAATATTTAAAAATAGATGTTTAGATAAATCTAAAAATATATCACATGATATTATTATTATATATAGATTTATTTTATTAATGGTCAAAACTTGCAACGTTTGACTCCCAAAACGTAATTGTGCAATTACATATGGGACGGAGGGAGTATGTATATATATATATATATTACTATGAGATATTCATGGTTTTAAATATATTTTTAGGAGTTATGTATTTTAACAAGTTATTATTGATTATATATAGCAAAGAAATAAATTACAAGAAATTTTAATCCTTTTCAAATTCAATTTGATTAAAACACTGAATTGAAACTTATAAACACTGGATTGAAGCTAGCAAATCGTCGATCAAACCTCTGCAAATCAACAATATGAAATTTATAGTTTCGAATCTCATTTTTCATCAACAATGGCTAAAATTTTGAAAAATTTCATAAACAAATTTCATGAAGGTGTTGCTGTTATAACCGATGAAAAATGAAGTAATTCAAGGCAAATAAATAGTTTTGTGCAAAGAAGAGAGCAGCGAAGATGTTGAAACTAAAAATTCAACAAACTTACATTAAGGTTTGGATTTGATTACGTAAATATAGTTAAACACATGAAGTAGCTGCATGAACACATGAATAATGTGTTCATATTTCTTGGATTATTCGCCTGATCTAGAATTTGATTGTATGCATTTTGTTAAAGTATTTTCTATTTTTAAATTTTTTAGAATATATGAAGTATTATGTTAAAGGCACGAAATAATTGCATGAACATATGAAGTAATGTGTTCATATTCTAGATAAATCACCAAGGCAGGGAATTCAATTAAATGCATTTTGCTAAGAAAATTTTGGTGATTTTAAATTAGTTGGAATGCATGAAGTATTATGTTAAGCACACATTCATAGTTGCTAGATAACTCGTCAAGGTCTGGAATTCGAATTTATGTATTTTGTTAAGAAGATTTTTGTGTTTTTAAATTTGCTGGAATGTATGAAGTAATATGTTAAATACATGTGTGCATGAATATGGAAATTAATGTGATCATGTTTTGCTATATGATTCGTGAAAGCCTGAAATTTAATTTGATGCATTTTGTTCAAAAATATTTTGTTATTTTAAAATTTTATGGAATGTATGAAGTAATATGTTAAATACATGATTTAACCACATGAACACATGGACTAATGTGTATAAAAATTGCTAGATAATTCATCAAAGACTGCGATCAGGGCCTGCGAAAAGGCAATGTTGCGAAAAGGCAATACGGGGTCGCATTTGGCCCGATAATTGAGAGAGCCCATTTTTTTATCATTACTTAATATATTATGGGCGAATTTTTATTTTGTCTTTTCCTCCCTTTTTTAATTAATGGAAGGGCACAAGGGTTAGGCTGATTTTCCATTTTAATTACTGAAAGAGTACAAGGGTTGGACTAATTTCTAATTAACATGGGCTTATTGTAAGTTTTTGCTTTAGAGGCAACATTTTAATCAATTTTGGGCCCTTTCTTTCTTTTCTTTTTTTTCTTAAATCATCCATTTCTCTTTTTTCTTTTCTATTTTTTTGGTTTCATTTTTAGGAATGCCCCTTTTTCCTTTGCTTAGAATTATAGTACCGCTCTTTTATTTTCCTATGAAATTGGCCATTTTCTAAAATATTCATCATTTAATCATCAATATAACTATGTTAACTATTTATAATAGCATATTATAAAATTCAGTTACTTTTCATTCACATTAAAAATTTTATATAATGATCTATTTAATTTTTGAATCTTATACTGTTTGGTCTAATGGTATGTGGGTGCTCATTCATTTAATTTCATATGTCAATTAATATGGTAAATTAATGTGATTTAAAAATATTAATTGACATAATTTTATGTTCTCTTTCGTGTATATAATGATTCAATGAACTAAAAATTGAAGAACTTACTGAATTTGGATAGTTTACATCCATGTTGATGTTTCGGTGTATTATTTTTCTAATTTGTGATTATATATTTTAATAGTTTAATCGAAATAATTCTGTAAAGTTGCAAAAAAAACTTTCTATATTCTATATCAATAAAAAAAATTATATTAAGGGCCCAAAATAATTTTTTTGCACAGGGCATCAAAATACATTGGAACGGCTCTGACTGTGATATTTCATAAGATGAATATTATTATGAAAAATATGACATTTTGTTTTTTGTTGAAAAATATGAAATAAGATGATGTATACACGATTAAAATGCCTAAACACATAAAGTGATTTGTTTATACATTAGTATATGAATCATGAAGGTGTAGATTTTATTAGATGCATTTTGTTATGAAACATGTGTAATAAAAAGTTATATACCCGATGAAACGGTTTAGACACCTAAGTTGGGGGGTTTCTATATGACAAAATTAAACATGAAAGTCTTAATTTAATTAGATGAATATTATTATGAAGATTTTCGTATAGTAATGTTACTGAAATGTCTGAAGTTACTTGTTTTATACGCGATGTAAATGCTTAAACACGTGAAGAAATGTGTGTACATATTTATCAATGACTAGGAACTCGTTAGGACAGCCGAATTAAACCCGTACATACACGAACTAATTTCATATATAGATGATCTAATGAGTCTGTATATGTTACTGGTTGTAGTTTATAAATGATACGTATTTACAAGAACCGATTTTGACACCAGTTTGAGCGACTTATCAAAAGTCGATGTCACATATTGCTTTTATAGTTTGAGAGAAAAAATACTATCATAATTTAATTATTTATACAAAAAAAACAATCAAATGCATTTGGATTTGGGGTACTATCTTCAACATAGAGAGGTAAGAAAGATGGAACCATCACAAAGAATTTTGTGTGCTCGTGTCAAGGAAGCACAATAGTGAAGAGTGAAACACCGGACACACCTGCCATCAACAATATCATTGAATAGGGAACTTAGAATATCAGAAGAAAAACAAGAGCAAATGCAGTTACAAGAACAGGATGCAAAGTTGGAATACGGGTTAAATTCATCGATGGAGCCTATGAAGTTTTGCATAGGTGACCTCTCAGAATCATCCTTTCAATCAAGTCAAGTGGCCATATTTGCAAAGAAGTGAAAAGAGAATTACGGAGGAGAAAGGGAAAGCTATAGAAGGAATGGAAAACGCGAGATTAAAACCTATCCATGGATTCAAATTTATGGCTTCCGAAACTAATGGTATTCAGAGTCTAGGACACACATTATTTTGGAGGGACTCAATGATGTAGTCTAACAACATTATTTTGGAGGGACTCAATGATAAAGGAATACTATCCTCTCTGCGGCGATCTAGTTGTATTTGATACAACATACAAGACCAACAAACACAACTTGATTTGTGCAATAGTCAGAATGAAAAACCACATCAATATAGTGATGTTTGGATGTGCTTTCATCACCGAAGAGAAAGCTTGAACTTTCGAATGACTTCTCAATATTTTCAGAAAATCAATGGGTGGAAAAGAGCCAATATCATAATTTACAGACCAAAATCCAGCCATAGCCAAAGGAATCGAAAAGGTGACAAGTATTAAATTCAATTGATCTGGACTTATTTAGGTCCATGTGTTTATATACTTACCTTAAGTGTTCAAATAATTAGTTCTTGTGTTTGTTATGAACATCTTATGTGTAATTTTTTAGTTTTCTTTCCAAATAGGAACACCTGTTTACAGTTAACATTATTCATTTGCAATTATTTTACATGTTTAAGTCCTTAGATGTATTTTGTTTGGTTCATATTTTTTTATATGAACTTGCCCATAATAAAATTATTCATGTATATTTTCAGGTTTTCACAAAAATAAGGCATAGGTTGTGCTAGTGGCACATTAAACAGAATGCTATCAGTCACTTTGGTGAATTAAAAAGGGATGGCTTTTTTAAAGAAGCATTTGAGTATTGTTTGAAATACTGTTAAAAAAAGATGAATTTGAAAAAGCATGGAACAATATAATCAAAACTTTTTAGCTTGAATATAAGGAATGGTTCAAAAGATTTTATTCTATTAGAGACAAGTGGTCCCTGCAATGAGAGCAAAGACTTTTCTCCCTAGGAACTCTTTTGTCACAATGAAGTGAGAGTACAAACAAAATTTTGTCATTCAATGCTAGCAAAATTTCCACACTCAACACATTCTTAACCATGTTCAATGAGACTATTGATCATTGGAGGGCAAAGAAAATAGCAAAGTAAAACCAATGCTCAAATTTAGTGCCAAAGTCTGTTATATATGGATCAAAACTACTCAAACATACAGCTCAAGAGTACACATTGTCAATGTACTATAAATTTGAGAAGGTTTACAAGCTTGCACAAGCAACCAAAGCATATAAAGTTTTCACCCTCAGGATCAACAATAAAGTATAAAGTAAGTCAAGAAGAAGATTATACAGGGGTTGAAATTGTGACATTCACACAAGTAAGTCGAACGGTGGAAATAATCTGCTCATGTAAAACTTTTGAAGAAATAGGTATATACTGACGAAATTGAATATACATGTTACTTCGTATGTTAATATCGTTAGTTCCTCTGTTTGGATCATTAGTTCTTGATTTGGATGTTTATCTTTGTGTAAGAAAGTTTCTTAGCATGTTTCGGAAGTTACATGGTATATATATGTAATTAGTTCTTCATTTGCATGTTTAACTTTCAATGCAAGCGATTTCATATTTTAGAGGCTTTAGTTTGGATGTTTATCTTATTAACTTTGATATATGCATAGTTATCTTTTTTATGCAAAGAATGCTCTGTTTTTACTGTATCTGAATATTGCACATCAATTTAATCAGTGACACATCACCACAATACATTAAGAAGTGATGGATAAATCTTGCTAAAATACAAATGTGGGACAAATTGAAAGCAACATAAGAAAGTCAAGAACTATATAGAAACAAAGTTCCATGGCTAAACCAAATGAAAATAAACTACTACAATCTGGTCCTAAAATGTGAAGGCGACATAGAAACCCAACAACTTCTTGAAGAAACCATCAAAAAACACAACGAAAAAGTGAAGAAAATTCTTGCCCCAAAAAATACAAAGGAACATTAAAATTCAAGCAGGGTAGCAGAATCATCCATCATTAAACCACCAACAATCCAAGATCCACCCCCACAAAGACAAAGGGAGAAAAGCAAGAGAATTGAGGGATGAAAGAAAAGAAAGAAACCAAATACTAAAAAAGTTTGGTACAAAGACACCGAAGCAACAAGTGGTCTAAACCTATGAGATTCAATTTTACATCGTAATTATATAGTTATTTTGTACCTTTAACTTACATTATGAAACTAATCATTTAAACAACGCTTCTAATGCTTAAACACCCAAACTAACGACTGTAGTTCAATTAAATAAAATATTCTTCAAACTAATAAAACCCAACAACTAGTATATTCAAACTAATAGCTCTAATAAATGAACTAAACGCAAGTATACATGAACCAATGTTACAACTAGTAAATTAAAATATCGAAAATGGCTATAAATTTTAAAATGTTTGAACTAAATACCTGAATAACCAACCTAAATACCTAAATAACTGAACTAAGTACATGAACAACACATGGCTAAAAAAAATTATACATGAAGAAATAGTAAAGAGAGAGAGGTTAATTTGGCAAAGAAAAATTTAAAACCAAAAATATGATTGATAAGCAAAACATAAGCTCATTATAGTCTCTCAAGGCTTATTACATAAGCTCATTATGGTAAATTAATTTTCATCAAGATAAATCAAAACATAAGCTCATTATAGTCCCTCACTTTAGACCTATTGCAATCAATTACTAAGGAAAAATATTGGAACATTTATATTCTCCAAGCTAAACTATCTTTAAGACCATAAGCCATTTTTTGGGTCATTTAAATGATTTAAATGGCCCTAAGCAGCTGGTCTTAGAGTTTTATAAGCTCAACTCTTCATTGTTAATAAACCGCAGCAATTACATAGTACAAATCAGAGAATATATCGCACTCCATCACATTTTGCTATCAATCTGCTATATTTCCTTTCCATAATCTGTGTTCTCTATCAAGAATTTTCATCATTTTTTCTTCCTTCCTTCATTTGTTTTGAAAAATTCTCAAGTTTCTCTCCTCTCATACATGATATAATACTGTCACAATCTTCCCCAATCCGCTACATCTTTTCTTTACCAAAAAAAACCTGCATTCTCTTCTTCATTTCCCTCAAATCATCACTACTTGGTAGGCTTAGTCCTTCAAATACTTTTCTTACACAATCACATTCAACAAACATGTGTTAGTTGACTCCTGTTCAGTTCCACAAAGATTGCACATCTGCTGTGTTCTTAAAATATTAAAGTTTTTCAGTCTATCTACAGTTGCTAATTTACCTTTGAATAGCATCCAAAAATTGCATTTAGGTAGAATCTTAAAATTCCATACCAATTTTGTTACTGGATCCTTCCTTCCTTCTCCTTTCAAAATGGTTTAGGCAATAAATGTACTAAATCTTCCTACATTTGTGATACACTTATCCAACATTCCATCCATCCTAGCATTCGGTTTAATCATAAACTTTCATATCCAGCTATGAGTATTCTGTGACTTATGTTCCTTCAATATTTTACCCTTCAAATAATAAGCCCGTACCAATTTAATCCACAACACATCCTTCTTCTCCTATCTACTTCATAGGCGTTTACACAGTGATGCTTGATTCCACAGTGAAGAATCCCTAAAACTTATTCCTCCCAAACTTGTACCTCTACATATTGCATCCCAGAAAGCAGGAGCAAAGTATCTTTCATCTAAAATTTTATTCTAGAGAAATTTCATGCATTTTTTAAAAATATCCTCATGAATACTTTCTGGTATTTTAAACACTCCTGCTCGGAAATCTGCCATGCTTAATATGACTGTGTTGATAAGCCATGTTTTTCTCGCATATGACAATTTTCTTGTATCCCAGCTATTCCATATTTTATTGATTTTTCACATGAATCCCTATCCTATTTAAGAGTAGAAAGTGGAAAACCTAAATAATTCATTGAAAAAAAAATCCCTTTTTAATCCCCATAATTTCTGCCAATGCATCATGTTCCATCTCACCAAGTGCTGAAAAATACATTAGATTTCTGCTCATTCACTGCCAAACCTGAAGCTCTCTGAAATTCATCTAAAGAATCTCTCACTCCTTTAAAAAAATTGACTAGCTTCACAAAAAAAATCATAAGATCATTTGCAAGGAACAAAATATTAATCCCCATTTTCTACACCTTTGATGATATACTATTCTTCCTTCTTATAATCTCCTAGCCAGCAAACTTGTAAGGTATTCCATGCATAAAAAAAATAGTAAGGGAGATAAATGATCTCTCTGCTTGACTCCAGTTCTCCCAATAAATGAATTTGTTTATCCCTTCATTATCAGACATACAAAAATGTAATGATTTAACACAAGTTTCAATCCAGGATCTAAACATGGAAAGAAATTTAAGCTCATTTAACCAATTTTTTTAAAAAAATCCTAATTCAGTATATTAAAGGTCTTCCTTATATCACACAACTTGACTTCATACCTTTAAGCATATATTTGTGAATGGACTCCTTAACAAGTAGGATATTATGACCTAAATGTCTCCCTTTCATAAATGGCTCCTGGTTTAGGATGTTTATATCTCCCAAAACTTCACTTAACATTTCAGAAAGGGTTTTAGTTATAGTTTTATAAGGAACTGAAAAACAAGAGATAGGTCTTAGATCAGTAGTTGTTTGTGGATTACTTACCTTGGGATCAATGACAAAATTGCTTTACTCAGCTTTTGTGGCTGTTCTTCTCCATAAAAAACTCATGATTGCTCCCTTAAAGTCATCTCCAATTACCTTCAAAGCTTCCTTATAAAATTTTCTACTGTACCTATCATAACCTGGAATTTTTGCTGATCTGATTCCCTTCAATGCCTTTTCAATTTCAGTATCTGTTATGCTTCTGTTCAGTCTAAAATTTTGTTTTAAGCTCAAGACTTCCCCTTTTCACTTTACTTTTTTTTCCAGCCTTTCTGTAATACAATTCCAACCCCCTACTTGATTCTTTAAAAAAAATCAATCAGGTGTTTCTCCAAATCTCATCCTTCTAGCCTCTAATCACACTTGTTAAGGTACAACATATGATTCATATATTGCATTTCCTCCAGTTTAGCATAAAAAAACTTAGTAGGCCTATGCCCATTTTTCCACTGATTTTTTCCAACTGCTGTAAATATCTATACTCAAATGTCTCCATTTCCTAAACTCTCTTCCATTTCCCCCCATTCTTTCTCCTGTTTTTCTTCTAATGTTGGATCATTATGTAACTCATTAAGTCCATTCCTTCCTTGCATTTTTAGCTTTTTTTCTCAACTTCTGCAAATTCTTTTTTATTCAATTCTTGTAAAGGACCTTGAAGCCTTAACAAATTCTAATTCAAGCCTTTCATTGTACTTCCTTTACCTATAGCCCATACTGACTTCACCATATCTATAAACTTTTCAGATTGTATCCATATATTGAAATATTTGAAAGGTTTCGGCTGCCTCTTATCACTCTTCACTATCCTTACCGTCAATGGGAAATGATCAGAATTTCTGTTTGTAATCACAGTGCATAATGAGGGTTTAAATTCAAAAAATCCACTCCTGATTAACCTTGGCTTTCAATTCTGCTCAGGACTTTACCTCTTGTTTTCCTCCTATTATCCCAATTAAAATTTGGACCCATAGTTTTCAGCTCCAACAATCCCAACTTCATGACAGTTTCTTGAAAATCATCTGTCTCAACAGGTATAACAAAATTCCCTCCTATGCTATCCTCTAGAGTTAAAGGGCATGTAGGGATAAGTTTGCGACAAAAACAGAGGAAGGAGCCCTGGCACGGGACATGCTAAGCCTCGTGTAGCACAAGTCATTCAACTGGCATGGCCGTGCCATGTCCAATTAGTGGTCATGAGGCTTTTATAAAACCTTATTTTCTTCCAGCAGCATCCCTCATCCCTTTCACGACTTAGCCCTACCTGACCTCTAATCTCTCAATAAATCCCTCATTTCTTGTCCAAATTCAATGAAAATTTCCCCAAAAAAATCCTAAACAAATTACGCACAAATCCCACTCAAAATCTGTTAAAAAAACAGACTAGATGTGCCTAGATCTAAAAAAATCAGCCATTTTGAGTTCTTCCTCCCAAGAACTCAAAAATTCTTCTGATTTAAGCGTTGGGGATCACTAGGTTTTGCTTTACGAGGGGTTTCACACACTTCATGAGTCTCAAATCACAAAAATCCGCCTCCGATCTCCAACGAGGTATACGATAGAACTACTTTATTTTAGGATTTGGAAAATTCTTGGTTATTGCACTTAGATTCTATGCTAGATTATTGGGTTTGATATTATGGTTTTGAAATTGTTGGGTTGAATTGTTTTTGGAGAAATTTAGTTGAATGCTTAGGATAGTTGACTGTATTGGGATTATTGGATTGTTCTGCTTTTATATGTATCATTGTTGTTTCCTATTTAGATGCCTAGATAGAGAGTTGGCCTGAGTGTTCCCTTTTTGGGATTACAGATACTCGACGCCGACCACCGTGAGTGATGAGACCATCTTTTAAGATGCCCTATCCCGAAGACTAAGTTTATAGAAAAGAGGGTCCTCAAGAACCTCGAGCTCTATAAACCAGTCAAGGTTCTATTGAAAAAGATCGGTCTAGAGGGTTTTGTGGAGATGTCTTCCCCTATGTATACGAGGCATACTCTGAAGTGCTTTGCCAAAGTCAGGCAAAGGACCAATAGGCAAGGCCTTAAGGTGGCAGTGTTTCATCTAGGGGACCAGTCCTGTTCTATAACTTACCCGGAGATCGCCACAGGGGAAAGCAATTGGACGATGTGCCTAACAACACCATTGATAGCTCAATATTTCAGTTGGGACCGTTCTAGTATGCCATCACTTAACGACAGTGTGATAAGACGAGCAAGAACAGTGACATAGTGTATTCGATGCTGAGGTATGTAGCAAGGCTGCTGACTACAGTGGACATTGGCTATGGAGAGCCCACTAAATTGACCCATGATGACTACCATATGTCGTGATCGATCTGCAAGAGGCATGCATACCCTGATATGGTAGGGCTCTTCATCACCCAGTATTTCCGATTGTCCATGAAAAATGAGAGCATGATAGATGTTGGGGTATGATATTGCTCCTAGCTGCTCATTTTGACCTCTCGATGGATGATGACATGCGGGAAAATCCTGGTGCAGTATATACCCTCACTTTAGATACCTTGGTGGAGGTGTTGATGATTCAGATGGAGGGTGGTCAGGTCTATTGGCGCTATAAGGGCACCAACTTCATAAGGCTTCCCCAGGCTACGAGGACTAGGCTTAGACCATCATTCACACTTTAGAGCCTTATCATAGAGCCCAACCATGGTGTTGGAGTAACTGTGGGAGCTGTCCACAAGGAGAAAGCTGAGGAGGATGTCGACGAAGAAATTCCTATGGAGTATAAGGCTCACCCACAACCATAGGCACCAATTTTTTAGCATCATGTTATACAACCATCCTTTCCTACAGGCCATATTTTTTTTATTGATGAGCTATCTTACCATTTTTCAGGAAATAGTTCAGAGGTTTGCAAGAGACACACCCAGTCAGGCACATCATATCTCGTCACACTCATTGGTTTAGAGATCAGGCCGGGCCCAGCAGTCGCGTGTCTTCTTCTGTCGAGCCAACGAGGTACATCATCTTCATTCTATTGAAGCATGACTATCCAACTTGGAAACATCCACAGTATAACCTATTCCAGGTGTATGGTTTGTCGGAGTCCAAACAACAGTCATTTTATGACTCGTTGGGCCAAAAAACAAAATATGAGCTCGAGTGGAGGTAGTCATTAGGAGATTCCATCATTGGGATCCGTTAGGATGTGACTGACCTCACTCAGAGATTTGACGACAATAAGGTGGAGATAGTGTACAGGTTTGATGAGGTGGATTAGCAGATACAACACTTCAGGATGGATATGAGCTACCTCTACCAGGGTATGACGGAGATCACCGAGAGGACGAGAGCTAAAGGGATTGTAGATGAGCACCCTCACAATGGTCCACATGGGCAGGGGCAAAGAGCCGGACGTGAATGACGACATTGAAGAGTTTGAGTGATTACAACCTTTCTCCTACCTTGGTCACATGTATTATGGACAATGCATCTAAGTGCGGGGGAGGGAGTTAGAAAACTCCATGGGGTGGCATCCTTTTTTGTTCTCACCTTTCATTTCTTATCTTGGTTGTTTGAGATGATTACTTTCCCTATTTTTTCCTCATTGTTTTTGAAAAACTTTTTTTCAATTTTTTTTCTTTTTGAAACTTATTCTTTAGGTGTGAGGGAACCTTTTTGTTATAGTGTTGAGATGTTGAAACATGCGGAGGTGTTTTTTTTTTTCTTTATTATCTAAGTAGTATGAAGCCTACTTTGGGGCATTTTGTGCTACACAAAAAATTTAAAATTTTAAAATGTGTTGGTCAACAATGGGAAAGGTCCAAATTGGTTGAATAACCTATGCAAAAGTGAGAGGCCAAATGGTGTGGAAAAAGGTGAGGTGCTTTGAAAAAGAAAAATAAGCGTGAAGTTAGGATAAAAACTCAAGAGGGCTCCTAAGCAAAATAAGATAAATTGAACTTATTATACACTTCTCTTGGTTTTACTATTTGGTAGTTCTTTGGTAGAGTAAACTAGTTTTACTCATACAGATGTAGAACCTCGTCTTTGAATGACATGTTGGTTGTTTATATTACTTTAGTATTTTTGGATTTGAGAGTGTGAGAGATTTTTATGTCTTGGGAGCATGGATAGTCTAGGAATAAAAATGCTGGATGTTTTGGGAAAACATTTGCATGTTATTGTAAGCTTAGATCTTTGCCTGTTCTTGTTTAATCGAGGACGAGTAAAGGTTTAAGTGTGGGGATTCGATGAGATATCAAATGCATGTATTTCTTAAGGCATTTAACATCTTTTTGTCTTCTTTTGTGTGGTATATTGATATATTTAGGTAGGTTTACATTGTAAAGGATTTAGATAACCGTTTGTGGTTTTCATATCTAAAT
>JAUOBV010160892.1:0-12347 GCA_032360425.1 Rubia occidens | reverse complement strand
TTGTTGCTCATATATCTATTCAAATATGATGCCGAACTTTGATAGAGAATAGTGTCTGAAAAGCAAGTGGGTAATTTACCCTGGGACGGAGGGAGTACCAATTTTTTATCAATTAAATATATTATTTTTCTCATTTCCTTCCTTTCACCCAACCTTATTGTATCGAGATGGATGCATTAAGTATTATATTGACTACCTTGTCCGCTTTGATGCCTTTATTGAATACTGTGATAGTTTCAGCAAAAACACAAAATCACTTTGATTGGCACAGTTATTAACGACAATTAAAAAAGAATTATTTTCCAAGATTTGGGGCTGCAAGACTATAATTTTTATACTTCCTCCCAGTCAGGTTAAATTTTACGGAATCTCTTTTAAACATATAGATCGTTAATATATTTAATTATGTGTAATAATATCAAATAAAAATTTAATATTTAGAAATTATCTATTACTATGAATCTAACAATATTATATCCGATAATATTGTACTTATATATTTATTCAAATATGAGATGAAAGTTTGATGGTGAATAATGTCAAATAGTAAAATATACTGTTTAATTTGGGACGGAGAGAGTATGTACAGCTTGCTATAGGGGTAGGAGATAGGGATGATTATGGGTCGGGTCTAATAAGACCCAAATCCAACTCTAAAATTTCTAGCTATACCCAGATCGGACCCGGACCATTGGGTGTAAAATTTCTAGACCCATACTCAGACACAACTGATCTAGCAAATCCAAAATGGGTCTAAAGTTCTAATTTTTTTTCTTAACTAAATCATACACATGTTATTCTAAATCAAATAATTCATGGTTAGTATGCACCTGAGTTAATTCTTTAAGAAAAATAAATAAATCAATCCATACTTTTAAGTTTAACAATCATACAACAAGCCTACATACGAAAGATATTTGTTGAATTGCGCAAATAAAAATACAAAGTTTCTAAATACATTTAGTCTTGACGTAAAAAATAAATACAACCACTCATGTCTTTCTTCAATACCTCCATCAACTCCATGCATGCATCACTCTTCTGTATCTTCGTCAATATCATCATCAACATCCTAAAAGAAAGTTGCATCATAACAAAACAACTAAATTTTATTTTTTAATGTAGATATAAATGGTTTAAAATAGAAATAATTTTCTTTACCCTGTCAATGATGTCAACTACTCCATTTTCTAGCCTAAATCATCAACAACGGTAGAAAAACCATGTGTATTTCTCATTGTACCTGTATAAAGATTATAAAGGTAAATAAATAATAAGAAGAGTAGGAAAAAAAATAGTACTCAATAACATGAAATGTAACACAATCACATTCTAAAACACAAACACATTCATTTTCATTGAGAAAAAAAAGATGATTAATATCTTCCATCATCCAATTTTGCAAGAACATCAATGCTTTCACGGTTTGTGAATGAAGTCGAGAATGATGACAACTAAGAACTCGTCCTCCCATGCTAAAAGCACTTTCGAAAGCTACGGTTGAATGGAGTCCCTGGCAATCTTTTGCAAAGTTTACCTCATTTTTCCACCAAAAGAGAATATCTAACTCGGCATCATCGGGTAGTTGATCTTCATTCAAATATTCATCAACTTCACACTTCCCATTCGCCTTTCTCTTCTTTGTTTTCTTGACTTGGGCATAGTCATCCTCATCATCTTCAAAAGAAGTTTCATCTGCTCTTTTCTTGCTAGTTCCATGAAGTGGTTTTTGATCACTCGTCTTATTACCCTTTCTTTGATACTCCATAACAAGGTCATCAAGAATCTTCCTATATTTTTGGAGTTCCACTTCTGCTCCATCACCTTAGAATTTTTCATAATAATATTCCACACACTCCATTTTATTTCTTGGATCCAATATTGTAGCAATAACCAAAGTTGCACTAATATCATGCCAATACTTGTCAAATTTTCCAATCATGCTATTGGCCATCTTCCTAATAATCTCAACATCACTTGGTAACCACCATTTCAAAGCAATTCTAATAGCACATATTTTTTCAAAAAATAAGTTGGTCACAAATTTACTACTTTAAAATGTGTTTGTAGTCTTGTAAAAAAAATTCCAACTTCTCAAAAACCATTGCAGTCAAAGTCCAATCATTCTCGCAAGGAACAACAAACTTCATCCTTTTATTCAACCGCTTCAATCTCATGAACCCATCCTTAAAAGGAAAAACAATTTGAAGCATAAAAATTGTCGAGTTCCACCTTGTTTTACAATCAAGAACCATACGTTTCAGATTAGGCAAGTTCAAAAACCGACAAGCCTCATCAAATTTCTTTATTCTTTTAGGAGTTTCCATTAAAAATAAAACACACTCTCGAACCGTCTCAATTCCACATTTGATCACATCTAATCCATCTTGAACAACCAAGTTAACACTATGAGCACTACGGCACATATGCAAAAAGTCCCCACCTAACATGAGTGTCCCTCTTTCAAACTTTTCCAACAAAATCTTTACCATTCCATCATTAGGTCAACAATTATCAACTACCACACACACAAGGTTATTTTCCAATGAATATTGAGATAAAATTTCCATCAAAACCTTTGCAATTATTACTTTAGTATGTGGACATGGCACACAACAAACCTATAATATAAAAATTAAAAAAATATAAAATAATGTAGATGCAAATTTATAATGAAGTTTTAAAATAATATTTTAACCAAAGATAAATTAATTTAAAAATTCATACCTCAAAGTCCAATTTCGTAGAATCCATTATTGGTCAATAAAATGTGTCGTCACAATCATATAACCCTTCTTTTGATTGGAAGCAGTCCATATGTCAGTCATGATAGATATTCTGCTATAAATGTGCTCGAGCAATGCATTGAAAGATTTCTTATTTTCAATATACTTTTGAACTATATCACGTTTCAAAGTATGCCTTGACACTATCTTAAACGAAGGATTGAGACTATGCACAAATATAATAAAGACCACATGCTTCATCCTACTCAAATGATATTCATGCATAACCACCATATTAACCAACTGCCAGCGGGAAAACTCTAGATCAAATACACTAACATTTCCTTCAATATCTAATGAAACTGATCCATCATGTTTTGAATTCATTAGGCAACATATACGTATCTAATCCATTCCAAGTTTAGTTTATAATCAATACATATACGTATCTAATCCATTCCAAGTTTCTAATATTACAATATTATAAGTTTTATAGTATGTTTAAAATTTTATATAACAAAATCTAACCCAATATATAATATAAAATTTTCATTTCTAAATCTAAAATAAATTTATAATTAATAATCTCTACATATTACAACAATCCAGATGGCTGAATACAATACCAATGATGAAATTACAGAAGGTTTGAACTAGGTAGATAAACTACTATTTTCTTTTGAAGGTTTATCTCTAACCAAATCTTATCTAAAAATACTCTATGTAAGAATTAATAATCCAATATTTTCTAATCATTCCAATGAACTAGGTACGTTTGTGAGAGATAAATCTACGGTAATCTCTACCAAACTCTTATCGAATAATATATCTCAACGCAATCCCAGATTCCCAACCCAATCAAAATATTGAGTAAAAAACTTTAAAATTCTTACCGTAAGATAAGATGTTAGACAAAATACGATGTGGCCTGTTGTAGACAGCTGTTGGCGGCCATCCAAAAAGGGAGAGAGAATATGAAACTGATTAGGAATTAGGTTTAACTTATATATAGTTGGGCTTACATGGGTTTGGGTCTTGATATTTTAGATCTGGACCTAGACCTTTTTTTAAAATTCAGACCCGGACCCGACGGTTCTAAATTTTTTAGACCCATTCCCTACCCAACGGAATCCTATGGATCTGGGTCAGGTCTTATACCCATGATCATCCCCAATAGGAGCTATATGGATCGCATTCAAATAAAATCAATTGCCTTTCATCCATTTTTATATTTGTTGAATTTATAAAAGTTAGATCCTTATACTCTGTCCCAGTATAAATTGCACACTTTCCATTTTTATTTATCCCACCATAAGTTGTACACTTTTCAAATTTAGAAATATTACAGCATAATTTTACATGCAAAAGACAATAAAACCCTTACTAAAAATTTAAATTTGCAAATCAAACTCTAATTACACTGGCCCAATTGGCTCCAATTACATAAAACCCAAATTTTACCCCACCCTAAATGTAAATCAGATCAAACTTCAAATATAACTCCTCCATTCTGCCACCTGTAGCTCTTTATCGCCACCACCACTTCAAAACCACTTCAAACCTCTCCCCCAACCAGCCCTCCCACTCTACCACCTAAGATCTCCATCTCTGAATCATTGGTGCTCTCGTCGACATATGATTTATTGTGCGAGCAACACTCTAGCTTTTTCGGATCCCCAGGCTAAGATTTTTCACCATGGAAGAAAACCAAGAAAAGCGAGTCAAGTAGTTGGTGGAATCTAGGTGGGTCTTCTCGTCCAGTCGGGAGGAAGTTCTTTAGTGAACAAACTTTTTCACCAAACGGGAGGTGGAGAGAACGGCGATGGGAGGGAGCAAGGAGAACGAAGGTTGAATTTTTTTTGATTTGTAATGGGGTAAAGTGGGTTTGTGAATTTATTGTAAATTTTGGTTAGAATTTGTAATGTGTATATTGTGATTGTTGCACATTTATTCAGTTGGTGATTATTGTGGTTGATTGTTCGGTGATGGTGGCGGGGAGGTGGTGAAAGTAGAATGCAGAAGGCAGAAGGGTGATGTAGTAATATCATGCCTGGTGAAATGCATAATTTGTTTTGTTTTACGATTTTCAATGATCATGTTTTACCGTCAATATCTCTAACTACATATAACAATTCTGCATAAAAAATGATATTTAGAAAATATATGTAAAAAAAATTCTAAAAATATCCCACATGATATTTTGATTATATATACTGTATATGTTAATTTTTATTTAGGGTAAAAATTTATCAAGTTTGACTTTGAAAAAGCAAATAGACGAAAACTCGTTGGACAGAGGTAGTATCTATTGGACTTACGAATTTGATTTGAATTAGAGTTGGTTTGTGTCGTGCTCGTGTTGTGCTTGTGCCAGATTTTTTATGCTTCTATAATTGTAGGTCTATTCTGATACTCTTACCTAACGTCCTTTGTGTCATTTCATGTCGTGCTGGCATAATAAAAGTCAGCCCATGCCCACTTGCTTCGTGCTTTTCATGTCGTGTCATGTATGTTCCACGTGTTGAATAGTGTCGTACTTGACCAATTGATTAAACCACCAAACTAAATTTAGTCCTTTTTCTAATAATTTTTAAATTTAAATATAAATTTAAGTACATATACAATAACTATAAGAATTCTCAAATAAGGTAATTTAAAATCAGATATTTATTTAAAAATATCGGAATTTGGAAAAATTTTTATGAAAATGATTTATATATATTATTAATCAAAACAATAGTTCACATTTTAAGCCATCTCCCTAAGCCCAGTACTAAATCTCCCTCCAACCAGGCTTTAACACTGCTTCATCTGAATAATTTTTTAAAAAACTTCAACCAATCCTTACTTTCCTTCTATCTCCATGGTTGTATTATTAAGTCGATCAACCTTCTTCTAATATTCTTTTGTTCCCTCCATTCGTACTTGGTGGTAGTATGAAAAACCACAGTCTATCCCTTCAGTTTTTTTTGCATAAAAATCTTCTATTCACCTCCAACCACACATTGTATGACGCAGTTGACAAGAGCACTAACATTTTCCCTTTCATTCCTTTTGACAACTATAACATGTACTCTATTTGTTCAGCATCCACAAAGTACACATAACTTTATCTATAACCCCTTCAACACTTCCTGAATATATTTGCATTCCATAAATAGATAGTGGGTAGATTATTGCTTCATATCACACAAACAGCAATTTGAGCCCCAAGAATACCAAAGTTTTTTTACTAGTAGAGGGCCTTCCATTAAAGGTGGCATTGCAAGGATGTTTTTAAAAATTTGCCTAAAACCGCCTTGCATAACTACTTCCAAAGTCGAAAGCTTTGAATTAAATCCCGCCTTGGAGTTTAAAGGCGGTTAAATCTCATTAGAAGGTGATTTTTCTATAACTGCCATTAATTAGGGCTCATTAAAGGCAATTTAGGGTACTTAGCCCTCATTAAAAGCGGTTAGGCATAACCTCCTTTAAAAACATACGTTTCCAAGTTTGGAATACAGATCCGATCATTTTTCCAAGCTCGTAAACTAATGTTGGCTCCATTGACAAAGAGCAAATATATTTTCCGAGTTTGGACTATGTTCGGGTCTAATTTACGAGCTCAGAAATTAGTCTGGCTTGTATTTACTGTTAGAAAACAATTTTCGAGTTTGGAAATAAAGCAGGATATAAAAAAATGCAGCCCTGGCATTTAATGCTCATAAACCCTATAATTTTTTTGAAAATGATACATTTTCTTACCCTTCCATGAAATAGTTATTGTATATACTTTTAATTGCATCAATTACCATTGGAGAAGGTTAGTTTTGTCTAAATCATGTACTTGAGAATCTTGTGTTAATATTAAGGGTGATATGTTTAAGTTTTTAGTATGTAAATTTGTATGTTCAATTAGGGATTGAGAGTAGCTAGGGTTATGATTGTTGTTGATTGAATCCTAATGGGTTGCATTGCAATTGACTTTTAGGGTAATGGATCGAAATCAACTCAATAGTAGTAATATTATAAATCACCTGAGTACATGTCATTAGTGATTCATTTATTTTGTTAGCACTTGAAGATGCTTCTAAAAGAGGTTCAGTGAGAGCAAGATACCCGTGTAAGAATTGTAGAAATGATGTATTTTTAATTAGTACGGAGTTTTGGGAATATCTAATAATGAGGGGGTTCCAAACAAGCTACTCTCATTGAGCATGGCATGGGGAAGTTGGGGAGTTATCTAATACGATTTAAGTTGAGAAAACATTGGGAGGCGATGAATTAGATTGCAATGTCAAGTTTGATGAGATGGTGGAAGATATTTCAAGGGTGTTTGAAGGTAAAATAGAGTCATTATAGGCATTGATTGACGACAAATGGGTGTCTTTTTACCATGGTTCGAAAAACTCGGTGTTGAGTGCAACTTTTTGGATGATGAACTTGAAGGAGAAATTTGGATGGACTGACAAGTCGATGACTGATCTTGAATTGTTGAGGGATTTTCTTCCCGAAGGAAACCTAATGCCTGATAGATTGTATGCTGCAAAAAAAATTCTATGCTCGATGGGATTGGAATTGCAAAAAAATCCATGCATGCCAAAAAGATTATATGTTGTATAAGGGGGAAGTAGATAAAGATCTAGACAATTGTTGGGTTTGTGGCGAGTCTGGGTACAAGTTAAAGAGAGGTGGGATTGCTGTGGGTGTGGAAGTTCCATCAAAATCAAAGAAAAAGACACCAGAAAAAGTGCTATGGTACCTACCCATCATTCCACGTTTGATGAAGCTATATACGAGTAGGGAATATGCTAAGATGTTGCGTTGGCACGTGCAAAAGGTTCGCCCGGAGGATGGTGTGTTATGACATATTATGACATCGATCCTTTGTACCTTCAGTTTAGCAATGAGTCCCGACATTTGAGGTTAGGCTTGCGTACAAACGGTATGAATCATTTTGGTAATTTGAGTAGCACACATAGCTCATGGCTAGTTATGTTGGTCACTTATAACCTTTTGTCTTTGTTGACCATGAAATGTAAATATGTGTTATTATCTTAGATGATATCTGGCCTGAAGCAACCGGGTAATAATATTGATGTGTACCTTGCTCCTCTTGTGGACAATCTTCTTACGCTGTTTAAAGATAGTGTTAGAATGTATGATGGTTTGGTAGAAGATTAATTCAATATGAAAGCTATATTATTTTGCACAATCAATGATTTTTCAGTATATGGGAATTTTTTCGGACATTCATTGAAAGGACTCTTGGCTTGTCCAATCTGGGAGAAGGATGCTGATTTCTATCAATTGAAAAATGGTTGTAAAACCACGCATCAGGGTCACAGGAGGTTCCTTTCGGAAGGGAACCCATGGCGTTCGCCAAAGAAGTGGTTCATTACGAAGTAGCACACAATTTTTTTAAAGTGTGAAGCATTTTCCAAATGATTCCGGGTAGATGAAAATGAAAGCTACCATAAATAGGAGTTGGAATAAATGCTCTATTTTTTTTGCTACCTTATTAGGAGTATTTGGATGTTAGACAATGCCTTGATGCCATGCATATAGAGAAGAATGTTTGTGATTCTTTGGTTGGGATGTTGTTAAATAATCCAAGGAAAACAAAGGTCGGGCTGAAGTCCAAGCTTGATATGGTTGATATGGGTATTCAGAAGAATTTAGAGCCAGTGATTACGGGTGATAATTGTTATTTTCCCCTGCTTGCTATTCCATGTCGTTGTCGGAGAAGAAATGTTTTTTCAAGACACTGAGTAGTGTGAAGGTACCGAGTGTGTACTCTTCCAAAATTAGTACTTGTGTGTCAGTAGAGTAGTTGAAGTTAGTTGGGCTGAAGTCACACGATTGTCACAACATAGTGCAGGAGCTAAATGTCATTTCCATCCAGTCTCCGTTGCCTTCGCATGTAAGATTGTGCATTACAAAGATTTGGTTTTTCTTCAAGTCCATTTTTTGTAAAAGCATTAGCATTTCAAAGTTGGATAAATTGCAAGTAATGATTGTTGCAGTGCTGTGTCATATGGAACTGTATTTCTCCATTTTTTGACATTATGGTCCATCTGATCGTCCATCTTGTGAGGGAGATAAATATTTATGGTCCGGTATTTCTAAGGTTTATGTACCAATTTGAAAGGTATATGAAAATATTGAATCACTTTGGCGATCATCCGACGAAAGTTAAAATTTTGGCACGTAAACCATTGTGAACTATTATTTCGTATAATGGATATGACATTAATGGTTTCATATTTTCCATGAAATCAACAGATGACAATGTTGTATCTCAAAACAGTGGAGTATCTCTATTGTACGAAATGTCACATGTCGGCAGTAGGATTGGGGAATGTCTAATGTATGCCCAAAAGTGTTATTTCAGAATGGTTACTGGTATTTGGGAGCTCGACTATATCATCATGTGGGTCCCATATTTAAATGTCAGTGGATGAATA
Organism: Rubia occidens; assembly: GCA_032360425.1. Taxonomy (NCBI): domain Eukaryota; kingdom Viridiplantae; phylum Streptophyta; class Magnoliopsida; order Gentianales; family Rubiaceae; genus Rubia; species Rubia occidens. The sequence continues at coordinate 3,175 of JAUOBV010160892.1, read as the reverse complement.
TTAACATGGGACAGCTCAACGAGGAAATGGGCTTCACCCTCGTTGATAGAACTTGAGTTGGTTAGAAGGAAGATCCCTTCATATTGGCCTCCCAAGCTTATCGGGTTTTCTATGTTAGGGATCTCGTTGATCTGAGGTGGGAGATTGTTGTCGAAGGGAAATGTGATTTTGGCGAAGATAACGGTGTTGCAGAAATCATAGGGTTTAGGGACCACACTCCGAATGTTGTATTCGATGATGAAAATCTACTAGATGAAGATGACCAGAGTCTGCACAAGTTTCTTGGCCCCAGTGAACATGATGAAGGTACTTGGGTCGATGGTTGAGGTAAGATTAGTCATAGGAAAGGAAAATCAAAGAAGGTTACTAGGAAGAGGAAACCGAAGTAGTGTCACACTATTTATCTTAAGTCGTTTCTTTTGTTTTTGATAGTATAACATTAGTATGCATGTTGATTGATCATGCTTTTTTTGAACAAACTGGATTTCATAAAATCACATCAACCATCCTTAACATTGTCACTAATACAACCCAAGACTATTCTTGTATAAAACCGCCAAGTATCGTCATAAGATTACAATCCTAATAATACAAGCCACAAGAAATTAAAAAACATTGTCACGAATATATAAAGTCAACCACATATCACATCAACCATCCTAACATCATGCGTCCTTATCTTCAATGTCACGAGTGGAATTCGAGCGGTCGAGTCAAGTGTGGGAGGTGGACACTAGGAGGCGCTCGTAGGATCTTTAAGATTTCTCTAGAAAATGAATATTTGACTTCATAGAATTGAATAAAATTGTAATTGTAATTGTAAATAAAATGTTTATAATTATAATTTCAATTCTAATTGTACATAAAATGTTGAAAATTCTAAATGAAATTGTAATTGTAATTTAAATAAATGCATAAAATGTTTTTGTTTATACTTACGGGAGCATGAAGCCTCGGCACTATCTAGGGTCACCTCGCCAGCCCTCTTAGCATTCTTCACTGCTTGACTGGGAAGTGGTCTGTACTACCACTTGTCGTTGGGCCTAGTCTTAGTTGTTTTTGCTGGAACCATGCTTTGTCATTGTACTCCATGCGCATAGGCTGATCCTAGGGCTGAATTCCCTCCTTCTTCAACATAGTTGTGATTACTCCACCGTACGGTAGGTCATTCTTCTTAGTGTTTGTGGCTTTGAGTATGAAAGATAGTATGGTTTACCCAGGGTTTATCCTTACCCCCTCCATCACGTAAGAAAAGAGCATTAGGTTCACGATTATCGGCTCGCATGTGTGGCCGCCCGTCGGCATATTGTTCAGACAAATCAAGTCATAAATTAGACGCTCCTCAATAGTCAAAAAGTTAATGCCATAGCATTCCGCTTGACCCGTGATAGTCTCTACTATCTTAAAATATATTTTTGCCATCACAACAGGACAGATTGGGGTGGCATCGGTAATGGAGGGCCATGATTGGGTGTGGTATATCTTTAGAGGTTCAATTGGGTCATCGGGTTTCAATTTTTTAGGTGAGTGTAAGGGAAACCTACGGCTTTAGTAATTGAGTACTTGGACACAACAACATGTTTTCCATTAACCCTCGTGATATCCCTATTGTTGATAAACTGACCCAAATTAACATAAAATGGTATTACTTCATCTGCATAAATGGGTTTGGTCATGCATATGAGATTATCTAAATGCTGAGTCTTAAACTGTGAAAGTAGATATTCAAGCTCTAAATCAGAAATATTCTTGGCTAAAACAACCTTAGAATTTATAATCCGTCTCTTCGAGCAAGAAACATACCTCTTCTCTGCAGTTTTGTTAAAGAATTTTGGCGAAGGGTTGATCTCCGTGATCAGCCTATGGCTCCGCTCGCTTGCCATTGACTTGTTGACCAAGGTTTGGCAACGTATTGTTCTCAAATTTGGGTTAGTGAGGAATTTGTGAGAAAATATGTCTAGGGTTTAGGGTTCGATTGTTTTACTTTGGGGAAGAACTCAGCTGCCAGTTGAAATCCTTTTTTATATTTAATACCACTTCCAAGCTCAGAAGTGATTCTGCTCTTAAAAACCAAAGCGGCGAGTTATTTTCAAACTCAGAAACGTATCCAAGTGCATTTTTGAGTTTGGAAATTCCTTCTGGCAAGAAATATAAAAGGACCTTTCAAAAATGGCATTTAATACCCATTTGAAAGCTTAATATCCTAAAAGAGCATAGATCAAACAAGGTGAAGTAACAGTTGAAAAACTTACAAGAGTAGAAATTCATACCTTTGTCGGAAGAGAAGAGGAAAAGGGTTTAGAGACACTTGGTATTCGTGGGAAACTTGGAAATGATAAGTTAAAACTGATTATGAGGGACCCTTTATTTATAGTCATTTCAAGACGACGTCGTTTTGAGACCTTGTATTGTCCACCACGATTGGTGCGATGTTGTATGCATCTCGTTTGGGTTGACAAACTACCAACTCTATAGTACGTCGCATGAGTTAGTGGACTGAAATATTTAAGCCCTCTAGCATAACAAATGAGCCCGCCAAAGACCAATGTGAATAATTTCATCCCTAAAATACTAAAATATTGCAACATAACATTTTTTTGGCTGTGTGAACCATTTTAGTCCACCACAAAAGGAAAGAGCCAGTGAACAATTTGAATATATTAAAAATAATTGGTGAACACAAATATTTGTTATTTTAATAATGGTTGAAACAAATTAATCCATTACACACAAGTCTTTCATAGTTTTATGTATGATCATAACATAAAATTTTGGTTTCATATGGTACGTTAAATATTAGTGATTAAATAACATAAAAATAACATTCAAAATATAGATTCAAGATTAAATTAGATAAACCTCACATTCAACAAAATAGTCTTAATGTTAATAGGGTAGGATGATGGCATTGAAAACTATGGGCACATAAACATCAACCAGCTCGAATGTAAAGTGTGTCACCAACCTTCAGGTCCTCTCCATGAAAAAAACTCGCTAAAACCCTTTGGGGGTTAGGTTTTTAGCATCAGGTTCCCCAAGTAGTGCATGTGATACTCTCTTCTGCGGCACCTCAAGACACATGCATCTTGAACTTTGGTAGGAGCGGCTTGATTTTGGCTGGGAATGTACTAAATTATAAACAGAAAACCACAGTTAGTATATATGAAAATAAATT
>JAUOBV010160676.1:0-12350 GCA_032360425.1 Rubia occidens | reverse complement strand
ATGCGGCCGCATCCTGGAAAAGTAGTGCAGCAGCAAGCCGGATGCGAGAAGGCAGCGCATCGCGCATTATACAAGCGCATCCGAGCACATTTTAAAACCAAGACCATGAGAAACCACTAAACCATTTAATAAGAGCTGAACAACTGATTAAAGACCAGGAAAAACAAGAATTACCTTTTGTAGAAAATAGAAAGAACCAATTCAAAACCAATTCATCACCATTGTAAAGAAGATCAGGGGATAGATGAGCTATGAAAAGAATGTAAAAGTGGAATTGAAACATGAAGATAATAGTGGAGCTCTTTGGACAGAGATGAACAGATTCAACTTAAGGAGACAGTGGAGGCATGCTTACTCAACAAGCAAACAAATTCATCAAATGTTGTAGAAGATAAATTTATGAACTAGAAGATAAATTCATCAAATGTTTCTAAAACCCGGGATAAAGCTAAGATAATGCATCCTTTGATTGGTTAAACTTTATGAACTATGTTGTTAAAATATATACAACGAAAATAACATGAACACAACACAACAGGAGATATCACAGTCAGTCCATAATCCAACAATAGAGATAACTCATTAAAGAACTCATCTAACACAAACCAACCTGTTCCATCTCATATCTTCTCTTTTTGCTCTTTCCAAATAATCCCTTGTCTTAGCAAACTCATGCAATCATATTTCCAATTCTTGTTTGTCTTTCAGTTGCTCATTCAGCTCCAACTTTAGCAGTCCTTGCTTTGTCACATTCTCCCGAGGATACAAATGATCGTCAACTTCTTATCCCATAACTAACATACATTAAAATAACATTCTCCAATGGATTCTTTTTCGTGGAAAAGAACAACACTTTTAACATGAAATCAAACATCTTTACCAGCAAAGATGCAGAAATATTGCATCAAATGTCTGTACCTAAAAACATTCCAAAACAAACACTCTGAATGAAAACCTAAAAAGTGTAGCAAAGAACGAAAACAAAAATCCAACAGCAAGTAATTAGTTTTTTTTTCCTTTTACCCAAATGCGATCCTATGAGCACCTTCAAGAGCTTTCCATTGTTCATCTAGGTTTAAATGTGTCTGCACCAGTAGAGCGTCGCTCGTTCTTACAGCCAGGAAGATCAAAATTATGTTTATCGGCACTAATGAAAAAAAATATTGTAAGTTTCTAAGACATATAATCAGGGTCGTCTCCGATAATTTGGAGGCCCGGTGCAACATAAATAATGAGACCCCTAAAGACATTAATATAAAATTATCAAAATTTGGATTAATCGGTTTTTGATTTATTCATTTCGATTTATTCAGTTTTTCCCCTAAAAGATCCAAAATCGAAACCAACCCAAATAATACAAATAACTTGAATTATTTGAACCAAATTTTATAATAAAAATAACTCAAATTATCCAAACCAAATAAAATTTGGTTTCATTTTAAATTGAATTCAAACCGAGTAACCGAATAATTTGAACGTTTGGACATTGTTTGTTGTTGCCTGGACCAAAAACCCATAAGCAAGTAAATTTTTAAACTTAAAAATGGTCCTTTGAAGGCCCATTTTTTTTCTAAAATAAAAATGCAAGTGCTATCACTTTGAGAAGTGGTAAGGATATTGGATATCCCCGGGAGGATGAAGTTGTTGAAACCTAACCCGTTATGGTTGAGGTGTTTGAAAGGAAGATGATGAAGAGATCGAGAAAGTGGTCAATGAAAAAGTGAGGAAGGGAAAGGATAAGGAAGAGGAGATTACCATTGAACAATTGACATCCATTCCTGAACCTTCATTCCCCCATCACAAGAAGACAAAGGTGGTGAAAATCTCTCCATATGAACCGAAACCTCCATTTCTAGAGGCTTTGAAGGAAAAGAGGAGGAAGGAAGACAACAAGGACATTTACAAAATCTTTCAAAGATGTAAGGTAAATATTCCTCTCTTAAATACCATTGAACAAATTTCTAGTTATGCAAAATTGCTTAAGGAATTATGTGTCGTGAATAGAAAGAAAAGGGCAAAAAATAAGCTAACAAAAGGGAGAAATGAGCATGTTTCCGCTTTGTGCAAAAGTGAGTTACCACCTAAATGTAGCGATCCCGGTATGTTCACCATCCCTTGTATAATTGGCAACATACATTTTGAAAAATCTATGCTTGATCTAGGTGTATCCATAAATGTGATTCCTTATTCTTTGTATGAGAGCTCAATTCGAGTACATTGAATCAAACCGGGATAGTTATCCAATTAGCCGATCATTCTAGTGCATACCCTCATGGGATTGTCGAGGATGTATTGGTTAAGATGGATTCCTTAATATTCTCTGCGGATTTCTATGTCTTAGATATGGAGCATGATAAGCATGCCACTCCAATTTTATTGGGGAGGCCATTTTTGAAAACCTCTTGGGCAATGATTGATGTGCACAATGGTACCCTTATCAGGGAATTCGATGGGATTAAAGTAGAGTTTAACATAAATGACTCTATGAAGTATCCTAATGAATAATATTATTTCCATGATTTGGATATTATAGAGGATGTAGTGCAAGATGTTTTTTGAATTAAGTGGTGATGATTCATTGTTAGTTGCTTTAGAGTGTGATAATCATGATGCATGCAATGTATATTCTATGAGTGATAACTTGAAGGAAAGCTTTGAGAACTTGAATGAGCATCCAAAGATGAATTCGAACCATCTTCCTTTACCTTTTGAGGAATCCAAGAAACCGGAACTCTTGCTATCAATGAAGAAAGCCCCGGTGATTGAGCTCAAAACTTTGCCAATTGACCTCAAGTATGCATTTCTTGGGGAAAGGGAAACACTCCCGGTCATTATTTCGAGCAAACTTACCAAGGATCAAGAGGAGAATCTTATGGAGGTTTTGGACAAAAATAAGGAAGCAATTGGATGGACTATTGCTAACAATAAAGGTATTAGCCTGTCCACTTGCATGCACCGAATCTTGTTGGAAAATGATGCAAAATATGTGCAACAACCTCACGCCGTTTGAATCCACTTATGATGGAGATGGTAAAGGCAGAAATCCTCAAATTGCTTCAAGCTGGGATGATTTATCCAATTTCGGATGGCAAATGGGTAAGTCCAACACAAGTGGTGCCAAAGAAGAATGGGGTGACAGTGGTTGAAAATGATAAGGGTGAAATGGTACCCACTCACGTCCAAAATGGGTGGCGCTTTTGCATTGATTATTAGAGGCTAAATATGGTAACCCAAAAGGATCACTTCCCGTTATCGTTCATTGATCAAATGCTCGAGAGACTTGCAAGTCACCCATATTATTACCTTTTGGATGGGTACTCGGGGTATTTTCAAGTGGTCATTGCCCCGAAGGACCAAGAAAAGATAAACTTCACGTGCCCTTTGGTACGTTTGCTTACCGGCGTATGCCTTTTGGGCTATGTAATGCCCCTACCACTTTCCAAAGGTGTATGGTAAGCATTTTCTCATAATTTGTTGAAATTTTTTATTGAAGTGTTCATTGATGATTTCACCGTTCATGGTAATTCCTTTGATAATTATTTAGCAAATTTAGCACAAGTTCTTAAGCGTTGCATTGATACTAATCTTGTGTTAAATTCTGAGAAATGTCATTTAATGGTAGAACAAGGCATTGTCGTAGGCCACATTGTCTCCTCTAAGGGTATTGAGGTAGACAAGGCAAACATAGACACAATTCAAACCTTTCCTTATCCTACTAATGTGCGTGAAGTGCATTTTTTTTCTTGGCCATGTAGGATTTTACCGCCGGTTCATCAAAGATTTCTCAAAAATTGCATCTCCTTTGTGCAAGTTGTTGTAAAAAAAGGTGGAATTTGTGGTGGACAAGGGTTGTAAAGGGGCCTTCAATTCATTGAAGGGAAAATTAGTCTCGGCCCCTATTATTCAAACCCCGGATTGGTCCATACCCTTTGAGATCAGGTGTGATGCAAGTGATTACGTCGTCGGAGCGATGCTTGGTCAAAGAGTGGGGAGAATACCTCACTCCATTTACTACGCATCCATGACTCTCAATGAGGCCCAAAGAAACTACTCCACCACGGAAAAAGAATTGCTTGCTGTGGTATTTTCCTTAGAAAAAAATTCAATCTTATTTCCATGGTACCAAAGTTATTGTGTACATTGACCATGCAGGTATTCATCACTTGATGACAAAGAAAGAGGCTAAGACAAGGTTGATTCGATGAATTTTTCTTTTTGGTGAGTTTGACTTGGAGATCCGAGACAAGAAGGGTACAAAGTACTTGGTGGCAGATCATTTAACCCGGTTGGTTCCATACCAAAAGACTGAGGTAATGTCACTGGAAATGGATTATGTGCCGGAGGAGTTCCCTCATGAACAATTGTTCTCAATCGGGAATCTCCCTCCGTGGTATGCCGACATTGTAAATCTTCTTATTTCTGGTAAATTTCCTCCTCATTTTACTATAGCCAAAAAAGATAAGCTGAAAAGTGATGCTTAGCATTATGTGTGGGATTATCCATTTGTGTGGAAACATTGTATTGATCAATTAGTTAGGAGATGCATCCCCGATAGTGAAGTGCATTCAATTCTTGCCTTTTATCATTCGTATGCATGTGGCAGTCATTTTGGAGCAAAGAGGACAGCTAGGCAAGCTCTAGAAAATAGTTTTATTGGCCTACTTTGAATAAACATGCATACACTTTTTGTAAAACTTGTCATAACTGTCAGAGAATGGGAAATATTTCATCCAGAAATGAGATGCCTTAGAAACCCATGCTGTATTGTGAAATTTTTTATGTGTTGGGCATCGATTTTATGAGACATTTTCCTAACTCTTGTGGATTTACATATATTCTTCTTGTTGTTGATTATGTGTCAAAGTGGGTTGAAGCAAAATCCACTATGACTGATGATTCTAAAGTGGTTACATATTTCTTGGAGGATAACATCTTCTCTAGGTTTGGGATCCCTCGAGCCTTGATTAGTGATCGGGACACCCATTTTTGCAATCGAACAATTGAGGCTCTTTTGAAGAACTATGGTGTCACACACAAGATATCCACATCCTATCACCTACAAACCAATTGCCAAGCCAAAGTTTCCAATCGGGAAATCAAGTTCATTCTTTAAAAATGGTTAATCCTAACTGGGAGGATTGGAGTTCTCGGCTGAATGATGCATTGTGGGCATATAGGACGGCATACAAGATACTGATTGGTATGTCACCATACCGGTTAATCTTTGGGAAGCCATGTCATTTGCCAGTCGAAATAGAGCATAAAGCCTATTGGGCAGTTAAGAAGTTCAACCTCGACATAGATGAGGCCGGTTTCCATAGAAAGCTGCAATTGCAGGAACTGGAGGAAATAAGAAGGGAATCCTATGAAAATGTAGAGATCTACAAGGAAAAGATGAAGGCTTTGCATGACAAGATGATAAATAGGAGTTTGACGTAGCTAAAAAAGTCCTCCTATTTCAATCTCATATTCGCCTATTTGCTGGTAATTGAGGTCGTGATGGATTAGGACTTTTGAAGTGGAATTTTTTTCTGCATGGTGCGGTGGAAATTTTAGATCGAGCTAAGTCCAACTCCTTCAAGGTTAATGAGCAACATTTGAAACTTTACCATGAGAGTTTTGTACCAAAAAAGGGGAAGATGTTGATCTTCTTGATCCAGTTTATGAATAACCAAGAAGGGAGGTAAGTCATTTCACAACGTTAAATAAACTTTGTTTTGATTAGCCGAAGAGTTCAATCTCAGTTTTTGTCGTTATTCTCTTTATGATTTTTGCCATATTCTTTTCACGGGTGTGTTTTGATATGATTTTGCATGAAATTGAAGAGAGAAAGAAGGAAATGAGAAGTGGAGAATGGCTTGGAAAGTTGGTAATTTTTGGAATGTGTTTTGAGTGGGAGATTCTGTCTGTCGCGATCACGAGAGCTCCCTCGCAAGTCGTGACGAACTCCGTCCCAATCGTGGCAGCTATATCGTGAGTCGCAACGAACAGAGCATTTTCGCAACTACCAGTCCATTTTGATCACGAGTTGTGACAAGTGCATCAAGATCGTGACCAAAATTAGGACAAGAATAATAAAATTAAGTTCTAGGTCTACATTTTCCCAAGCGTGACAAATTCATCGCGAGTCGCGACAGAATGTTGCAAGTCGCGATAACCCTGTCGCGAACGCAATGGAAATTAGGTAAGAATTCTCAAATTCACAATTTCCAGGACCAAACATTCCTGATTCGTGACAAGACCCTTGCGATCACGACAGAAATCAGAAGAATCTGACCATTTTCAACTTCAAGGTCAAAACATTTGCGATCGCGACAGAGTCATCGCGAGTCGCGACACCCTATCGCAAGTCACAATGGTATCTATTGCGAGCACGATGCTTGGTTGATAGATCATATACTGATAAGCCCAGTGTCGCGACTCGTGACAAGTCTATCACGAGCGCGACACTGTGCATATAAGGAAGTTTCGAGGGTAAAACCCGCATTCTTTTCGGCCTTCTTCTTTCTTTCCTCTCTTCTCTGGGGCCCTAACCTCTCTTCCACACCACTTCTAGCCGGATTCTTCAACAAAAATTGGCCGAAAACACTCCCCACCATAAATCATTCACCAATTCACAACCATTTCACCGAAAATCCAACAAATTCATCTAAATTGGAAACCCTATAAATTGGGGATTTTGAAATTCCGATTGCTAGGGTTAGAGCATTCTCGTGGGCTTGTTAAGTACGCCATCCTATACTTCCAAATGGTCCATTTATTTCATTTGTTGCTCTTGAATTGTTATGTATTGTAAATTCTTGAATTTGATAAATGTGCAAATTTGTGGAATTGATGATATTGAATTTATGAACTGTGTTCATTGGATGTAGATGATGTGGGATGTTGATTTTTTAATTATTTTGCTAAGAGGTTTGTTCTATTGGTATTTTGCGAAGAGGTTATGTTCTATAAATGTTAGGAATATTGGCTGTGAATTTGATTATGTGAATAGGATCATGATATGGATGGTAGATATTGCATAGGTTCAAGAACAAACTATTTTGTGATATTCATTGGCCTTAATATTGGATTATGGACTTATTATATATTTTGGCCATGAAAAGGTTGTGTTGTTTTAATGTATGTTTTGAGGCTGTCATTTTGAAGGATGATGTTTTGGTTATTGGTTGTGAATATGTATATTATCTTAGTTCAGTTTTATTATCATTCTCCGTGTGTTATAGTTATTGCATATATGGCTATACTAGTTTGGATTTGGTTGTATTTTGATTGAGATATTTTGGATATTTCAATATATGCTTGTGCATCTACTGTGATTTGTTGTTTGAATAGATATGGCCTCAAAGAAGAGACAGAGAGTCGGTACTTCTGCCCACACTTCCAACTTTTCCACCTGCAGTTGAGCCGGCACCACCACCTTTCCCGAACAGATTCATGGGACTGCATCGGATCACCGGCACCTATGTTGAGAGGTGGGATGTTTTGACTTCCTGAAAAATATTGGAGACCTACTTCGCTGACGATGCATCATTTCATGCCCTTCAGCTGAAGGACCCAGTTCTATGCCTTCTCGATAAAGGAGGTATGAGAGGGTTCTTATCCTGAGAAGCACCCACCTTCTGGAGGTACACCCTAGAGTTCTTGGCCATGGTCAATACATATATAGATAAGTATGAGGTTCTCTGCTAGAGGTTCATTCAATTTCATCTGAATGACCGGTCTTACGAGATGAACCTCTCGGACATTAAGGATGCTTTTGGGTTGAATGGAGCAGATATCACACCCCCACCATGGAGGAGAGTTTCTTGTTCGGGCATACCATCACCAAGAGGGTGAGGAGGGTACGAGACAAGAACAATGTCATCATACATCCTGCTCTGTGATTTATACATCATCTGCTCTCCACTACCTTCTTTTGTTGCATTGAGGCGACAAATATGCCCAATGAGGAGATACGCTTTTTGTGGGAGTTAACCAGTGAGGGAACATGATATGAAAGATGGGCTAATTTGTGGGTTTCCAGAATTGTAGAGGTGGCAAAGAAAGACAAGGGGGAGATATCAGCTGGGGGTATGATTACCCTACTTGCAGAGCACCTCAGGATCTCTCAGGATCGCAACACCTCTGGGCCTTCAACAACTTGGTCGAGGAGAGTCTTATCGCATCATGTTGACCATAATGGTCAACTTTCACCTTATTAAGACCACGACCGATCTGACAGCTTTCCATTGGTTGTACGGGGCTGGAGGTGTTCCCTTCATGAAGCTTCAACAGCCCCACGTACGAAGCAGGAGTTGGACACACCAGTGGCTGATTTGGGGATCGAGCCAGATCAAGAGTGTAGACGCGGATTTCTGTGGGAGCTTAAAAACCTCCCCATCCATTCTGGCAAGGGTGATATACCCTTTAATATAGACCCACTGCAGGATGATATGATGAAGCACCATTCCCCGCAGCCTTCTCCACTGCACCACTAGCCAGATCTGATGCAGGAGGATCAGAGCAGTCACAACCACCCTCAACACCCGCCAGTAGACTTCTTTTACAAGATGCATGACATAATCCATGACCACAAAATGTACGTGTTAAGGAATTTGCTTCATATGGATGACGAGATTGACCAGCTCGCATCCAGAGTGTGGGAGATGCAGACATGAGTTGGTGACACCACAAGACCAAATCCTGGAGCAGTGAGGCGCAGGGAAAGGCGTCAGAGGAAAGAGGCATGGATTGCCCAGTATCAACAGAGTTATGGAGATGGTGGCTCTTCCTCACATCAGAGAATGTGAGCATTTTACTATCCGTACCCCCCTACATTTATATGTACTCTATCATGCATTGTGATTTACCCTGGCTTAGATACATTAAGGGCAATGTAGGACTCAAGTGTGGGGAGGGAGTAGTTGTTTTCTTGATTTTCTTTTGGAATGTTTGTTTTTCTGTTGGGGTGTTTGTTTTTTCTCTTCGGATGATTTTTGTTTTGGATGATTTCTGTTTTCTAGACACTTTAGATTTGCTCTATGTTGTTTTTATTTTGGGATACTCTATTTTGTTGCATTCAAATGCTTTAGAAGCTTTGAAATGCATAAAGCTATTTTGGATTGAAAATTTTGAAAAATTAAAATTAAAAGAAAACCTGCTAAGTTGAAAACTTGAGAGGACAATTTAGGCAACATTGGGGGCCCGGATAGGCTGAAAACCCAAAAAGGTGGCCTAGATAAAAAAAAATGAGAGGGTAAATGTGGCCGAGATGTGAGCCAAAAGAAACATGATGTGTGGTTAGGATGAAAATCCGAAAGGGCTCCTAGGTAAAATGAGAGAAAGAGAGAAAAAGAAGAAAAATTGGTTATTATCTACTCATTTACCGGCGTTTGAGTCATAAGGTTGTGGTTGATATATGGATGATCGGGTAGCCTAACATCATGAAACTTCTTGGGATTTGGTAATTTAGCGGGGGAAAACGAAGCAAGGTATGAAATTCTTGATTCTTGGTATACTTTGTTTTTGGATACATATGTTGGTATGAAGTGAAGCTTGTATTTGAACATTTGATATAGTTTTTGCTTCACTTGATACCAATGAATTTTGGGGAATATCAATTCGGGATTAGGAAATGCTTATATGGAATAGGGACTTAATAGGTAGTATGTTTGGGTAGAGTTAGGAATAAGGGTTGTGAGTGATATAAACTTTTGGGAAATTATGATATTGAGAGTTTTGGGAGATTTTAAGTTGGGGGATTATTAGAATTAGGATGGGGACATTTGAACTTCTTCGTATTCTTGAATCTTTTCTTACTCGAGGACGAATAAGGTTCAAGTGTGGGAAGGTTTGATATGTCCATATTATACGATGATTTTGGGATCTTTTGTATTCATTTTGGTATGCTTTTGCGCTTTGGATACTCCATTTTACCTTGAAATTATATTAATAGAGTTAAGAGCGACTTTATCGCTCTTATCACTTTTAATAAGGATTTCGTGAGACAAGGTAATTGTTTGAAGATTGAAGACCATGGAGACTCCATTTTGAAGAAAATGAAGACCTTGAAGACCCGAAGAAGGGAAGAGGAGACTACTATACTTGGACCAAAAAGAAGACAACATGTGAGGGCAGAGTACTCTGGCAATCGCGAGTTGCGACGGTCCTCGGCCCAGACTTACTTTTTGGACTTTTTGTACTATAAATGCTCACTACTTTTATCCTTTTTCCTCATTCTTCCTCTCCCTATTCTACATCTTTTAAACCCTAGTTTTTCTTCCTTCCCATCTTTGTTTTATCTTGAATTCATGTTTGATTTACTTTTGTTAATTTGTATGAACTCTTGTAGCTAAACATAACCCGAGGGCAATTGATTAAGGCTTCCAAGCCCATGTCTTGAGATCTATTTGTAAGATATTTAATGCTTCGCTATTATGTATTTATTTTGCTTGAATTTGGTTGATGATCTGATGAATGCTAGATAAATGTGATAATTTTGAATTCTTTGTCATGTTTGTTTGTGTAGCAAATGAGAGAGGTTTATGAACGTTGAACATTATTGACTAATCTTGTATAAATGCATGAATTGGTTCAATGGTTAGACACGACGTAGTGTTTATAAGTGTTACCAAGCTTGTTGATTCTTTGTACTTAATACCATTAATGGGATACCTTTAGGCTTTGAACGACTAAAGGGGTCATTAGTGAGGTTTAGCAAGAGATGTCGAATTCACTCTTGTAAACTACTATCGAAGAAGGGTAAAAGATTTATCTTCACAAGAAGTAGTAAAAGTTTTGAATAGATTATATGTTTAATGATAGATAAGAGGCTTGGAAGTAGAAATCAATTGCACCCAAGATCCCGTAATTCTAGTTTAACCTCTTCTTTGTAATTGTTTCTTAATTAGTACATTTCTATGGTTTGCTAGTTTAACTTGTCTTTAAATTGATAACTTAGAAAAATCCAACGAAAAACTACCCTTTTACAACCTTTTATATGTATGTATATCTTTATATCTAGTGTAGTATTTACCATTATTTGAGCAAATGCTTAGAAAAATATTTTTTCTCCATCGACGACCCCGACTTGCCATTATCTACTTAATTGTAGTTAAGAGAACTTTAAGTCTTAAAATAGTGCATTTGGGAGGTACTACGTTGACCGCCCAGTTACCTATGGTGATGGGTTACAAACCCGCACCATATGCATAACATTAGGGTCATGCCATTAACCATAAATATACGGAGGCTCTCAGGAGACAATTCGTGCTTTCAAAAAATTAGTTTAGTTAGTTTTTCTTGGATAAAAAATCTTCACTTTTTTCCTCTCATTCTTACCCGTAACCATTAGACACCACTACACTCTACCACCTAAACACCACCTAAACCACCACAAAATACACAACCTAGGACTGCACACTAATTGTTTCTTTGTGTGGATGTTCATTGATACTTGTTTGATGTGAATCTTTAGTTGCTTGTTTTCAGTTGCGTTTTGGGGTACATTTGAGGTTATTGAGGTGGGAACAATGCATTGGGAAGTTGTGATTGCCTAAAATTTTGTTTCCTCCTCTCCCCCCTTCATATCATGTTTACTATTTGAGGAATATGTGTTTTGTAAGTGTGGGGGAGGAAAGATGTTCCATTGCGTTGTGTTGTAGATGTTTAGGGCTTTTGGCCTGTTTTCCTATTTAGATTTTTATTTTTGAACATTATTAAACTTGGTGTGCGTGTTTGTTTTGTAGGAAACATATGGCTTTTGGACAAAAACAAGTAACGGGATTAAGGAGGAATCCAACTAACGGACAATGTAGATGTATACGGTTCGTGAAACTAAAAATCATGGATAAGGAGGAGAACCAAATCCCAAATTCATGAGGCGTGTAGACGTACACGACCCGTGAAGCTCACTTACCATCCTACATTCCAATCACCATTTCTTCCTTACCACCACAAAAATAACACCCGAACCCAATTACCATCAAAACCCTTGAAACAAACATATCGAAATATAAAAAGCTAACTCTCCATTGTGATTCAATTATTTATTCAATTTGTAATGCATGATAGTTTTTGTGATTAAACTTGCTTGATTTGAGGTTGGGGGTAGTTTATTGGGGTGGTGGTAGTATGTTCATTGAATTCCATGATTATGTGACCAAAGGTAGATTTTAATGTTCATTTTTCATTGTGAGTGCTCTCTTATTTCCTCCCCTTGACATATATTCTATGATTGTGTATGTGCATTGAGGACAATGTAAGCTTTAAGTGTGGAGGATTGGATTAGATAATACTTATGATTCTTAGTTGTTTCTATGTAGCTAATAGCTCTTATATTGAGCCTTTTAATAAATTTGAAAACATGA